>JAYKAV010000966.1:126626-327169 GCA_035582835.1 Phoebastria nigripes | reverse complement strand
CCAAGCAACTAGCGATAGGACGAGAGGAAATGGCCTCAAGTTGCGCCAGGGGAGGTTTAGTTTGGACATTAGGAAAAATTTCTTTACTGAAAGAGTGGTTAAGCATTGGAAGAGGCTGCCCAGGGAAGTGGTGGAGTCACCATCCCTGGAAGTATTTAAGAGACGTGTAGATGAGGCTCTTAGAGACATAGTTTAGTGGGCATGGTGGTGTTGGGTTGATGGTTGGACTTGATGATCTTAGAGGTCTTTTCCAACCTTAATGATTCTATGATTCTAAGTTTGTTATTAGACTGTGTTTTCAAGCTAATTCGCTCAGTTACTCTCTGAAGTCAATCATCTCTTTTGCCTCACCCAACCTAACTTGGTTTCTTCTAATGTACCCACCTGTTCTTCCAACCTACATCTTGAGACATTTCTGCAATTCTGTGAGGAGTTCATGCCTTCAGAAGCRATGCAATGTAGCTAAATACATGTGCTAATTTTTTGTGGATGTGGCAGAAGAAATGGATTTTGCAGAATTATGGGATAGTACTGTTGTGCATCCAAAATTACAAAACATTCATATAGTTATTTTTCAAATAAAATTATCAGAACATTATTTGTAGCTTTGTAGAGATTGGTTTATTTATGATTTTGTGATTGATTGAAATATTCATGGCATTAATAAAGCTTCTGCTCTTGAGGTGTCTGCATTCATGTAAAGTGTGCTCAAGGCCCTTCCGTGATAGGGGGTGCAAGGTTACAGAACTAAAACATGGCAAATTCCAATATTTCAATGGCTTTAATGATACTGTCATTTGAACAAAATGAACAACTACATGCACTACAACTTTGTACCACTCTGTAGCATTTAATTTTGTTGGTGGTGATTACAACAGTCAGTGCATGCACTGATGCCATGTGTAGCAGCTGTCACACAATATCACTGGGAACAAATTTTCCTTTGACTATAGAACATGAACTGCAACTAAAGAAAATGTGAAGCTGAAAATCTGGGAAAATACAAACTGTGATGAATTTGGACCCTTTCTGGCAGCCAAAGGAATAGTGCACCTGTTGGTATCTGGTGACAGAAATGCACAAATTTTAATTCAGACCAAAACTGCTTCCTGGATGCACTATATACAGATGATTTACAGCTTTGTAATCTATTATGGCAGTCCCTAGAAAATTTCAGTAAAGAAGTAGGACTGGTTGTGTTATGGACTATGGTGAAAATAGTTATTTTTTCTACATTTCAAATCTTAATCTTTGAGTTCAATTATACAATTTAGATATAAAGAACAAATGGAGGCATTGTATAAAATCTTTGTTGAGACAGCTAAACTGAACTGTAAAAAACACTATGGGAGAAGATGGCACAGTTAAAGAACTACAGGTCTTCATGGGAGTGAATTTTAAGAGGTATGAAAGACTGTTGGACTGTATAAAACTGAGGTCATATCTACCACTGCAGAAATCAGTCAAGGTGCCCATCTGTATGGCCCACTGGGATCACCGTACAGCACAATAATAGCCCAAAGGCTTATCTGAGCCTCAGTAAAGTCACATATGTTTTGATGTTATATGTGGAGGGAAACCTTGCTCTGGAATCTGAACACATGAAAATTTGAGATAGTTAACATTAAGATACTTATTTTTAAACACTGACAATATTTAAACCATAACAGTTGCCTATCGTCCTGGTTTGGGCTGGGATAGAGTTAATTTTCTTCCTAGTAGCTGGTATAGTGCTGTGTTTTGGATTTAGTTGAATAATGTTGATAACACATTGATGTTTTAGTTGTTGCTAAGTAGTGCTTACACTAGTCAAGGACTTTTCAGCTTCCTATGCTCTGCCAGGTGCACAAGAAGCTGGGAGGGAGCATAGCCAGGACAGCTGACCCAAACTGGCCAAAGGGATATTCCATACCATATGATGTCATGCTCAGTATATAAACTRGGGGAGTTGGCTGGTGGTGGTGACCGCTGCTCAGGGACTGTCTGGGCATCGATCGGCTGTTGGTGAGCAATTGCATCGTGCATCACTTGCTTTGTATATTCTTTTATTATTATTATTATTACTACTACTATTTTACTTTATCTTATTTCAATTATTAAACTGTTCTTATCTCAACCCATGAGTTTTCTCACTTTTACTCTTCCGATTCTCTCCCCCATCCCACAGGAGGTGGGGGGAGTGAGTGAGTGGCTGTGTGGTGTTTAGTTGCTGACTGGGGTTAAACCACGACGCCTATAAATGTATCTGAAATTCTGAAGTGCCAGTAACCAATATGTTTAGGGAATGTCATATCATAACAGTAAGAGTAAGTCCCATAGAGAGTGATCTTTAAGTTCTCCCTTCTTAGTTTGTTGGTCACTGAGCCAAACTCTCCATCTACTAAATTTGAAGAATGCCTTTTATCAAAGAGGAATCAGTATGTAGAGCATATTCTTGTCTTCTCCTCTCTTGAATGACTGGGAGAGCCCATTGATCTATTACTTGCATAAATCAGAAGAGTTAGAAGGGTAATAATATGTAACTTTGTACCTTCTTTCTGAATTCAGAAAATCTTCTTGTGATGATTACTGGCCTGTATCTGGGTATTAAATGGACACCTTCCCACCAACACTCCCCCCCCCCCCCCCTTTTTTAAAAAAAAAAAAAAAATTCCTTCTGGATTACTGGGTACCTGGTTGTTCTCAGTGATAGTATTAAGACTATGGAGGCAATCAATCTGGAGCCTTCTGAGTAGGACTGGGAGAAGACACTTCACCATCTTGGCTTTGCATCTCTATCTCTTTTCTTGGCTCATAACAAAATGAAGCTGTCAGTCTTTGGGTCTGCTGAGAATATTTATGTTCTCACTGGTTACACTGGGGAATAGCAAGGCAAAAAGATGCAAACCCTCTGTGTGCAGGAAATAGTGGTCTTTCTGATATTTGTGGTTGTATGAGGCTTTTAGAAAACTGCAACTAATCACACATAAATTATGTCTGTTGTAGTTGCTTGATGTTTTCCCAGGATACAAAGCAAAAGCAAGGGTTTCAGTCTGTACTTTAAATACTGTAAAATTTTGAGAATACTGAAGAGATGCTCTTTTTTTGAGGTATCAAAAAAGACTATAAATCAAACCAAAGCAATCTTACAGTTATTGAAAATGGGAACTTCTAAGTGGTAAAATTTAAATACTGGTGAAAGCCCTCACATTTGCAAGAAAACACCTCAAATTCTCTGAAGAACAGACCATATGTGTGTTCTTACACAACCTTACCTGTTGGTAGGGTAACTGTTATTTTGAAGATAGCCTTTCCAAAACCCAATTGCTTGAAGATGCAGACTGAAATGTCCTGAGAATTGCAGAGGCGAAGTATGTACTGAAGACTTTACTAAATACAGTATCTTCATACAGTGGTCTTCATGAAAGTCTAAAATAACTTTTGTCATTTGTTAAATTCAGTAGTCTTTTTTTATTTGCCTGCTTTCTTAAAATATATTTGAGAATACAAATGCCACAATTCCCATGATATATTTTCATGGTATATTTTTTTTTCTTTTTATTATCGCCAAGACTATTTTAAACAAGAGAGCTATTAAGGCAGGCGGCTGGACAATGAATAAAGGCTACAAAGATTGGGTCTGACAGAAAAAATATAGCCCTAAACCTAAGGGATTTGTTATTTCAGTTTTTAATACTTATTGTAGTTTGTTACAAGAGGCTACAAAGATGTGGATAACTGAAGAACATGAAAAGTTAATCATAAATGGTTTCAATAAGTGACAAATTTGAGGCTCTCTGAGCATAAGGTCACCTGTCTAGTTCAAGTGGATGTTTTACCATTCGGGGTGCCTTTGGTTACATCTGGCTGTATATCCTAAAAGTGTTAAGTGACACAAGAAAATTTAAGACAGACAGTGCTTGTAAATTCCCTGAAGCAAGAACAACTGATAATCTGTTTTAAGATTATCCTCTTTTCAAAAAGAGACCTTTAAATATTTTCTGAAGTATTGCAATTTATTATCTGTTTCATTAACATATGTAGGGCTGCCTCCCTTCTAGAAAGTTTTAAAACTCTTTTAAAGTAGTAGAAATTTGCCTGTGAGAGAACTAATTTCTACATTGTTAGAATGCAAACACTTCAGGAGTGGAACCTGCCACATTTTTGTAATTCACAACACCTAAAGCAAGGACTTGGGAGGAAAAGATAACACTTTCTCTTGGAATGGAAAAGAAAAGTCCTGAAGCAATGGGAGAGGAGCTGTAGCAAAATTTGGCCAAATTACTTGTTAAATAGAACACCTAATAGCGTAGCTTTGTAACATATATCAAAAGTGATGTATAAAATAAGAGCTATCTGTTGAAAGAGGTTATACGGTGATATTTCTGAGGTTTAGAGAGATTTTTAATAAAAACAAAAGCATAAAAGGAAACTTTGGTTGTTAAAGGTCTAAGGTTAACTGAGCATCCTGACCTTTTAGGTACATGACTACTGCAATTAATACAATTTTCATGTCAGTGAACTGGCAGCAGAGTTACAGATCTATCAAAAGCTGAGAAAGTAAAGAAGGACAAAATGTTTTTATGTTCTTTAATATTTGTGTGTTTTGTTCACGGCACAGGTTTTATTTTGGTTTCACTGTGTTAATACTACTATAAAGTTTTCTTGTTGCCAAAAAAAAGAAAAGAAACTGCTGCAGCGAAATGAGATACTGTGGGTATCTGTGTTGCTGTGGGTATTGGGAATGTCTGTGTCAGTTAAAGGCATTTTTTCCATTTCAGTAACTGGAAAACATGCCTTAGATAACATGCTTAGTTGACAGGTCTGTTTCCCAAGGGACATATTTTGTCACTAGATACCCAGTTTGTTACAATGGCACATGCCATGCCCATGGTCATCCTGACATTTAGACAGTACTTGGGAGTAGCAGGAACAGTACACCAAGACCTGTCTGTGTTCATATCCCTTTTCTGTATCCTCACAACCAGGGTCTATTAAAGGAAAGATCTGCTGCACATCTTCCTGAAGTAGGCCTGATCCCTGGAAGTGCCAGAACTTTTCTTGCTCATAGCTAAAAATCCTTGTTGTGTGGCAGAGAGAAACCCACCATCTCAGCCCACTGAGTGCTCGGTTCACTGCTGGTAACAGGCTGCTCTGGATGCGCTGAATGGTGAAAACTGCCATTTTCATTTGGCAGCCTGTGTATTTATTCCCATGGGCCATCTTGTCCTGTTATTCTCACTGCCTGTCCCTTCCTTCCTCCTGCTCTTTCCCTTCCCTCATTGTCCTCCTTCCCCACTCCTTAACTTTCTCCTCCTAACTTTTCTCTTTCCTCCTGACCAGCATACCAAAGGCTGTTGTTATGTCAGTAGCTCTTTTGTATGCTGTATATGTTCTCCGTGTTTTTTGTTTTGATCTTTTTTTGAATCAAGGGTCGACAGGGCAAATAGTGTGTCCAAAGTGTATGGTTAAATGGTATGGCCCTGTAGATGTTACCAAAATGTAAATAATCACATGAATAATTATTCCTCTATTTCTTGTTGTCTAAAGGTCAGAAAGCTGTGATTCATTGTGAATGCACAAGACATCTCTCTGGATACTGTTATTGTTGGTGTACAAGGTATTCTAAATGCCACAGCCACAAATTAAATAAGAGCTATAATAAGAAACCATATGAAAACAGGGTGACAGTAACACAGTTATTGCGGTACTGTTTGTTGTCTCATTGGTGTTCGTATCAGAAGAATGTAGGGTGAGAAATGAAGCTGGTTATATATAGTGAGGGAAACTTTATCTCAAACATTTCCAAGTATAAGTCCATGTCTGTGGCACGTGCAGTGGAACAGGTAGGCGTACAGGTTGGTATTCACCTGCCTTACTTTAAAGGTTCAAACACTATGTATTTGTGATGGTGTTAGTTGTCATAAGCATCCTCATAGACAGCATGGAAAGATGAAGGCAGCTTCAGAAGCGAATTTATTTGACATATCTTAAATATTTGAAATGGGATGAGATGAGCAGCACTCTGTTAGGGCTGGTTTCTCCCCAGTGACAATAAGCACAGCCTGGATGACTACCTTGTATTCTATTATCTAACTTTTAGACACTGAAATTTAGGCGATACTGCTGTCATTTGTGATTACCTGATTTATATGCACTTTTTGGAGAACAGACAAAATATTCAGGCCTAGGGCTAGTGGAACATTTTGACAGTTTGTTTTTTCTCCCCATACGATCTCACTCCACACAAACTGCTTCACAGCACAATGAAAATAAGGGCAATGAGGTCTACGTGGAACAATCAACTGCGTGCCTTTCGGCGCTAACAGATGTTCAGTAGTGACTCTGATTTTGATTTGCTTAGGATGCACTCCCCTGCTTTCTAGAGCTGTCTGCCCAAACCCACTGCTATCTAACAGAGTACCTATAATAAGGGTAGTGGAAAGGATTGTGTTTCTGGGTCTCTGTCACCTCTAGGGCACAATCATGCCATCTCAATAAAGTTCTGATAAATATGCGTTGTACTTATATTTTATCTCTGTATTGGTGTAACCATAGCACAAACACATGTTATCTGGCAGAGAAGCAGGATGGTCTAGTGCAGTGGTCTCCAAAGTGTGGTTTGCACACCCCAGTGAGTGTGCAAGACAATCCATTGGGGTGCAGGACGAATCTTTTTTTTGTAGTATTAATAAAATAAAAAAACACATTTAACAGTAGTGTTTATTTCATCTTTATCTTATCCTCTTAAAATTTTTGTTTCTGGGTATGTTTATCATAATATTATTATTAATATGGTATTATTAATAATAATAACAACAGTAGTACATGTATGTGGTTTATAAATAAATATATATTGGGGTGTGTGCTTGAAAATTTTTTACTGATAGGGGTGCACGATCAGAAAAGCTTGGAGACCAGTGGTCTAGTGGATATGATAATATTTAAACTTTGACAGCAAGATTTGCTAGAGGACGTCTGTCAGAGCCCTTCATTGTGTTTTTGATAGTTTCATGAAACTAAAGGCTTTTGCTCTGCTGATCTCCTCTGATGCAGAAATTGGCTCCTGTTTATTTGAGGTAAACGCTGTCTTGGGCAATATATTCTCAAAGCGATAGACCTGTCACCATTTAGTGGAAAACACAATATGGCCTCTAATGGAGTCTAAAGAGAGCAGAAGGTAGGCATGTTAAAGTAGAGGTTTTAAAATCTATTTAGAAAGCATGAATCATGAAGAAACAGATCTTGCTAAGGAGCCCCTGTTACGAAGTTTTGAAAGTAACAACATAGTCACCTTATAGGCAGGGCTGCCTGTGGGAGAGACAAAATTGACTGGGAGGCTGCCTATGCCTCCATCATTTCGGACAGGCAGTCGGGCTTGGATCCAAGAGTGTTTTGCCAATGGATTTTATCCTCTTCTTAACAAAGCAAAACCACATACCTATAATGCTTTGTGGATTTCAGCTGTATAAAACCTGATATTTCACATTTTTTTACCAGCTTATGAGCTGTCATAAATAATTTATCTTTAGTTTCAAGTTTGGGGACTAGATCTGGTCATGCTGGAATCAAATAGTCTAGTAAAGGCCCATAGGAAGTGTTGTGTGTAGTTCTGATCATGTTTCAGAAGATATCAAGGCAGATCGATGAAGCATCTTGGAGAAAGAATAGGAACAGCACAGTGGTGGTGTAAAGTGTGGTAAGTTGACCCTGACCTGTTTGTGAGTCTGCCTGTTTGTCCTGTTTAGCCAGCAGCAGAGCCCATCAGTCTCAGTTTCCTACTGGAATAACTGTCAAGACCATTTACATCAATTTCCTCTCTTCTAGTGTAGGAAGAGGCTGCACTTTCAGTAACAAGGGAGATTGTACCTTCGTACCATTTTTCCAATCTAGTCTGAAGATTTTTAGAGCAGTTTGGGATCTTTGAACGTGGTTTGCAGGACTGATTTTCAGTTCTTCTGAGCACCTGAATTTTCAGATTAAGTCTACGGGAGTGGTAGGACTAAGCATGTCCATCAGTTCCCAGAGGTCCTTTAAGTGTCAGTCATTACTCTTTTTCCTTTTGGAGTTTCTTTTTATGAAGGCTAGTTATAACAGGACTGCTTTTCTGAGGAGCAGTGATTCTGTTTCATCAATAATCAACTATTTAAAGTTGCAAGATGTTGATGTGACCCAGTAGCCATTTTCCCAGAACGATGGCCATTATTCTTGGGTTGTACCTGGAAACCGAGAACATCTGGTAATCTTTCCTAAGGTTACTGCTGAAAATCTGTCCGAGGTTCTTAATTGCACTTTTCAAGACTTGAATGATGATATTCCTCTAGGAGAGTGTCAAGCTCTCCAGCAAGTATCTCCATTTTCATAATTTCATCATTTAGAAGATGTCACTTTAGGTAAAGGCACATGAACAAATTATGAGGGGACATAAATTTAGCGCATCATTTATAATACTGCAGTAACAGCCTGGACACATGCTGCTGCCCTAAAAGTGATGTAACTTGTCTCTGGACATGGAGCATGTATGTGAATATCTGTTAAAGAGCAGTGGCAAATATTCTTTACATTAATGTACCAGCATATCTGATTGTAATTTGTCTGTGTCCTAATTCCTTAGATAACCAAATGATGTGTACAGTCCAAGCCTTAACTTTTCCTATGAGATTGTTTTTTCACACTGCTTTAACTCCTTTGGTTTTAGTGTCATGATGGCTTGGCTTGCATTCTAATGTTTGCCTGGTGCAGTTGTCATCCTGAAGTGAGAAACAGTCATGCTCCTCCTGCTTCTGTACTAGACAGCACTGATAGCATAGGTGTGAGAATCTGTAGCATAGATAACATCAAAAAAATGGGGAACACAGACTCTGAGGTAGAAAGAATCTTAAAAATGCATAAAATACACATTAAAACAAGGAGTAGCAAATGCTATTGCTGCTTTTCTGAGTTCTGTTGGAGGGTATTTAGGAAGTACAATTGGTTGAAGTGTTTATGGTTTTGGTTTGCAAGTGTGCTCAGGGATCTCACATTTCATGTTAACAAAGTTAATCCAGGTATGAAGTGTACTGCTTAAAAAGAACAGAGAGGATAGGGTTTATGTCATCTGGGAAGGGAAGTGCATCGTAACTTACCAGTTTTGTTCTCCCAGTCTGTTCTGAGCCACTTTGAAATCATCCAAACCCAAGAAAGATCTTCGTGCTTATGTTCTTAAAACCTTCATAAGTCAATCAAACTGCTTGTTTTCTTGGGTTGCTTCATAGGACTGCAATCTTGGTTTTTTGTATCTTAATTCCATGAGACAGTTTTAGTTCTTTTTTTACTCTTAATAATGCCCAAAGGTTTCAATCAAATTTGGGATCCTCACATATTACTCACTGTATTGATAAACAGAGATTGGCCCTGCCCCAAGACTTCATAGTATATGGAAACAGGATGTGAATTATTATAAACGATGGCTGGACTGGAGGAAAGTAAATTATGATAATGAATGTAGAGGAATATAAATCACTCTCTGTGCATTTCAGTTGTTTCATTTTAGTTAATATATAGCTAGATAATCCTTTCTACTGAGCAGATCGGTGTTGATAATCCACAGATTATTTCACAGGGGTTGTAACAAAAGTGTATATTGAGAAGGTCCTCCAAAGAGAAGAGGGAGAAAGTCTGATGGATTTTTCAGAGATATTCTCTTGCCTTGTGGAGAAGGAAAAATTATAATAAAAAGTTGACTGAAACATTTCTTTGCAGAGGGGGCTTTTCAAAATGAACAGCAGAGTTTGAATGTCTTGCTGGAGTTGAGACACTGTTATTAAAAAAAAATTCAATGCTCTTTTTTCAGAAGATGCAGACTTTCACTGTCTTATTTTGACTAGAACCTGACTGGTGCAAATGGTGGCATATTCTGCACTCATTACTGAAGCCTCAGCATGACCTAAATCACAACATGGGCCTTGCAGTGGAAATCTGTAGAGAAACTAGTTCAGATAGATAGATATTGTGCTGCATTATAAGACAAAATTTGACATATGACATACGGTTTTCTGTAGAAAATTTTAAAACTTTATTACTAAAAAATAATTTCTTGTCATCAAGCTCAGTAAGGAAATCATAAGTAAATAAAGGAGAAAGAATTATCCTGTTTGTTCAAGTTGCATTAACAGAGAAGTTACAAAAGTAAGATTTGAAATAAAAAATATTGTTGTGCCATAGAGCTTTGTCAAGGTATTACATCGGTTAATACTATCACCACATCAAGAAATGGCTCTAAAAAAAATCACTGGAAAATCTGTTTCTTAGACTATGTTGATTGTGGACCTTTTTTCTTATTTTATAATAATGCATGCCTCCAAAATGTGAGGTTTCCATAGCCGAAAAATAAACGAATGCTCAAAAAATGTTTTGCAAACAGTAAAAAGGTGACTCTGATTATACATTGCAATTACATTTGGTCTTCATGGAAATGAGCATGCAAAGGCTAAAGTGTTCTGTATTTACCAATGTTAAATAAGATTCTGTATAACTTCTGAATTTCTAAGTAGGAGGGTGCCAGAGATGAAGGGACTGTTAGTCCTCAGCAGTTGGTCCCCTAACTCCCCGCTGTTACTTCAGAAATCTGTGGGTCTCTGGTGTGGCTTTCTTAACTTCTTGCTAACTTACTGCTCTGCCTGACATGACCTGGTGAGAAGGACAATGTCATATTGCATGCTTAGTGTGGGCTGAACTCCTCCATTCACACTGAGCCTCAACTCGTCTTGGCGAGTAAATTACTGGAGCAATCCCACTGTTTTTGTTGAAATTCAGAAAGGTGTCATTGGCTGCAAGTGGCTTTGTAATCCTGCTCTACCCCTTTGAATAATGATCTTCTGTTCCTTACTAGACCAAATCATCTTTATTTTTCCAGGAAAGAATGAAAAAGCCAGTAATTATGCGTTTATAATGTGGGCTTTTTCATGTAAAACCACTGAGTTAGTGTTTCACAGAACTGTACTGGCAGGTTCCTAGAGAAGATTTAAAGAATGGGCAGGAAGGAAGATTGATTATATCTGGGGAAAAATAATCCCAAACACCTTCAACAGGAAGAAGATTGATGGAAATCAATAATGTTGAAAAACAGACCTATGGGCAATAATAGACAATTAGATATAAATTTGTTGTGAAATACAGCAGCAAAAAGTCAAAGCAGTTTAGAACTGCAGCATATTTAGAGGCATCACAGCTGGAACAGGAGGTGATAATGCCCCTTTTTGAGACCTGCTAACACTACAGGTAGAAAAAATGCTACAGTGCTGGGCACTTCAGAACTAGAAAGATGATAAAAAAAACCAGGAAGGGGCCATGGATAGCAACCGCTGTGGTGACAAACTTGAAACTATTATCTTGGGAAGGAAGAGTAAAGACTGAAAATTATTTTTGATTAATGCAGCTTGAAAAATGGGAATGTGTTTCATTTGTGATGGTGGCAGTTGTTGTTGTTGTTTCCCCCCCCCCTTATTATAATATTGTGTATTATTATGCGTAATAAGACGCATATAGTATTGTTACTTTAACAGAAATCACATTGATACGTGGTATTTTTATTTGTTACGTTACCATTTTATATTTTGTGCAATGGTTTTATACTATCAGAAAAAGGGCAGAATTCAGTGGCTGAAGGAAAGGCATTTAGTGATGTGTAGGTACTTTCGGGGAGGTCATTTTGCCTCCAGCTAGAGCTCCCGAAAGGCATGGGTCTCCTGTTGCTCCTGTGCCATACCTGCCAGGGCAGAGTCAGTACCTCAGGTGCTCCTGGACCCACAGGAGACCAGGCACTTCCAGCACCTAAAACAGCTCTGGATGTCCATGTTTGGGTGACTGAATTCTACGTAAAGCATTTAAATAAAATAATTTCAATTTCTTCATATTGTTTTCTTTTTTAATTTGTGTTCTTAAAGAAAATGGTAAAACTCCCCTCCCTAAAGAGCAGAAATTGTCTCTTTTTCTGATAGAAATCCAGCAAAATCATATAAAGATACAAAAAGTAAGAAAGGTAAAAAATGAAATATAGAATCAAAGAAGGTTAGCTAGGATGTCTAAGAATCAAGGAGGATCTTGATGACTGCTAGGACAGCTTTCAAGACCGTCTACCTTCTTAGAGTATCAACCTGTATGTTAGCTGCTCAGCTGTCACATGGAAGAAATACTGGAATTAAATGACTGTTTTATGTTTCACTTGATACTGTTATGATCAGCTCAGAGCATGCCAGCCAAAGCAGACTTCAAAGGTGGTCTTACTGCCACTTTAAGGTGACCAGGGGACCCTTAAGTCGACCTGGGGCAGGGATCTCCCACTGCTGGGCACACACAGACATATAATTCTAGATATGGAAGGAGTTTTGAGCTCTCTAGAGTGTGTTTATGCACTTACAGGACTGGGTGTATAAGTTCAGGAGAACTGGTTTTCTTGGTTGTCTTGAGGCTATTAAGTGCCTAAAATCTCTATATTTCAAACTAAGATGATGTAAGATAGTCTGGATCCTGCTCTAAGTGACAGAAAAGATGAGGCTAGCCATCTTGTCTACAGTTGCCCTTGCCTTTTCACCTGTGATAAATCTGGAATATTGTTCACTAATTCTTCAACAAGCACTTCTGGACAACTGGAAGTGGCCACCCTAGTGGTATTAGTGTATCTGTAATAGCCTAAAGTGTTGGAGGTGAGGAGATTGTTAACAGTGTTACCAGGACCTTAGTGATAAAGACAGGCATCAAGAAAAGGATTTTGTGTGTGCGGAGACCAGATGACATACTTGTTTGAGACACAGCTATTTGGAGTTATTGTTATACAGCATACTTGCCATATTTAGATACTTCTTTCCTTTCCCCCTTTCCCCCCACCCCACATGCCAGGTAAGATTGTCAATTTAAGAACATCAGTTTTATGGAAAAGCCCTCCAAAAAAGCTGCATAGTGTCAATGAGGAAAAAAGTATTCTGCGAAAGGAATGAATTACTGAGAAGCAAGCTGTTCTCTCTCTCTTTCTCTCTGTGTATGCATCTTAGGTACACTTAAATTCTTTATGTGAGCGTACCCTCGAATGTTTGGTCCTCTTTTCTTTAGAGGGAATTAAGGTTGATACTGACTTTTTTTTTTTTTTTTTAGTGCCTAAAATAAAGATAGTAAATGAACATTTAGCAGCATATAAACTTGTTTTCTTTAAAGTCTTGAGGCAAAATGATTATAATAGAAATTATTCGGACTAAATAGCAATCTGAACTGTACACTTCACACCAAAGGAGTGATATTTGTTAAATATCTTTAACAGAACAATATTCCTCCAGCCCAACAAATCTTTCCATGGATGAGGACTAGGGAAGAGGGATAAAAGGTGATGAAAACTGAAATGTCTTTACGGATTTTGCTACATGAAATGCTATTAATGCAAGGAAGAAATATTTAAATTGATTTAACAACAAAAAAAGCATCAAGATATATGATAAATTGTGACAACTGAAATGTAAAAATGCAACGGGTATTGTACCAAAATGCATTGTTACCCTATTAAAAAAGTTTTCATGTACATGACAACAAGTGGAAAAGCACTTGTTTGCTGTGTTTTTATGTTTTATAATGTGCAACATGAGCTTTTTATATAATCAGTATATATCAGTCTGTACAATATCAAAGGATGAATATTATTTAGGGTGATTTTTTTTACTTTCATTCACAGTCTTTTCATATTACTTTATGTAACTACACCAGACTTTAGAGATCTGCAATGCAGCATACAATTATTTAAGGTGCTGGTAGATCACTCAGCGTCATCAACTCCCATTGACAGCTTCTCAGCTTCAAGAAGTTTCTCAGCTTCAAGAACTGTAAAATGCTATACATCCCCAGTCAGAATCACTGCAAGGAGCAAGGCTAAGAGGCTGTTGAGCAGGTGTTTTTGGAATTTTCAACCTCTCTTTCAATCCTCTTCCAAACAAACAAGCAAAAGTGTATTTGTTTAATAAACTCTCAATTTCTATGTCTTTCATACTTTTTGTGGTTGAACAAATACTCTTGTATGGCAGGCATGCTTGTAGGACCTATACAAATACAATGGTCTCCTGCATATGCACACTTGTGGCTCTTGAACAACACTTAAGCAACACTTGTGGTTCTGCAGAACGAGTAGAACAGTATTAATGAGTTAAAACAGGAATCTGGAATGGGGAGACCTTGTCAGGTAACCTGATTTTTTGATGTCTCTTCCTAAATCTAATTTAACAGTTTTCACTTGATGAAATGATCAAATGATCTGCAGTGCTGACATTATTTTGATCAGGTTAATAATCCAGGATGTAAAAGATTCATAGTACATGACCTCAGACGCCCATATGTGATTGCTTAAGCTTAATTGTCAAATTCCACAGAAATTTTACCTTTCTCTGTGTGTGTTTGTGCATATAAGCACATACACATGGTACAGGCATGTGCAGATATTGTGAGTGTATGCAAGACCATTCTTCAAAATTACTAACCAGGACTTGAACTTGGACTTTTCATTCCAATATGATGAATTTAAAGAGTTTTTCAAGTCAGACAAAGTACTGAGAAAATCTGGTTTAAAAATTGTGCAAAAATGGGTAAGGGTCTGCTGAGACATTAAGCTGTGAGCCAATTTAGGGTTCTAGTTGTTTATATGCTTGCTGTTGTCTTTTGCGTCTCAATATGAATCTCTTGCAGATGAATCCTAACTGCTTTTTCAGCTAGCTTTGCAGCTAGTGAAAGACTATGCCACAGAACTGTGATATTACTCTACAGATGTTTTGTCATATGAAAAAGACTGCACGTGGAGGTAGGATGAGGAAAAGAAAATCCTGCGGTCTAACCTTCATCACCTTACTTAGCCAAGGTGAAAGGCTAATCTGTTCAGGTGGCCTATGAAGTCTGGGAAAGATTTGGTGTCTTCTGGAAGGTGATTCAGTATGGAGAGTCTAACCTCCTTGATATATGCCTTACACTGGTATGTAAACTCAGACATTATGGAGGATCTACAGTGTATAACTGGAAGGACTATGATCTGCTTAATTCATTCAGTGAATCATCTGGTGAAAACTTGTTAAAATGGCCACATGCATCATTTGGCCAGAAACAGAGAAGAGATGTATTTCCCATGTACAAAAGTAAAAATTTGAGACTGAGGGGGCAGGGCTTGTTGGGTGGGAAGCTGTTCAGGTTTATAGGTAATGGAAAGGATAATGAAGTGGTAAAATAAAATAAGTGTTAGAATGTCCAGGACAAGTCATACCTATAAACAGTATTGGTTTCTGTTCTATAAACAGAAAAGATGGATGCACTCAAGCCACATGAATTTGAAGACATTTAAATGCAGGGCAATACATGAAGAAAAGAGTGTCCAATAAGGTGCTTTGGCTAGGTGGGCTAAAGACATCATTAAGTATATAAATGAAGTATTAATTAGAACAGCAAAGAGGTATTAGAATAGAATAGAATAGACTATTCCAGTTGGAAGGCACCTACAACGATCAGCTAGTCCTACTGCCTGACCAATTCAGGGCTGACCAAGTTAAAGCATGTTATTAAGGGCATTGTCCAAATGCCTCTTAAACACTGACAGGCTTGGGGCATCGACCACCTCTCTAGGAAGCCTGTTCTGGTGTTTGACCATGCTCTTGGTAAAGAAATGCTTCCTCATGTCCAATCTAAACCTCCCATGGTGCAGCTTTGAACCATTCCCACGCGTCCTATCACTGGATACGAGGGAGAAGAGTTCAGCACGTCCCTCTCCACTTCCCCTCCTCAGGAAGCTGTAGAGAGCAATGAGGTCGCCCCTCAGCCTCCTTTTCTCCAAACTAGCCAAGCCCAAAGTCCTTAGGCACTCCTCACAGGACATTCCTTCCAGTCCTTTCACCAGCTTTGTTGCCCTCCTCTGGACACATTCAAGGACTTCAACATCCTTCTTAAATTGTGGGGCCCAGAACTGCACACAATACTCAAGGTGAGGCCACACCAATGCTGAATACAGCGGGATAATCACCTCTTTTGACCGGCTGCTTATGCTGTGTTTGATGCACCCCAAGATGTGGTTTGCCCTCTTGGCTGCCAGGGCACACTGCTGACTCCTGCTGAGCCTGCTGTCAACCAGCACCCCCAGATCCCTTTCTGCAGGGCTGCTCTCCAGCCACTCCTCTCCCAATTTATACTTGTGCCCGGTGTTACTCCGTCCTAGGTGCAGAATCCAACATTTGGACTTGTTAAATTTCATCCCATTAATCATAGCCCAATGCTCCAATCTATCTAGATCCCTCTGCAAGGCCTCTTGTCCCTCAAGAGAGTCAACAGCACCTACCTCCCATATTACCTCTATATGCATTAGTGAGAGTAATATTGAAACAGTGTATTCAGGTTTGAGTCCTGCAGTTAAACCAAATGGTTCAGAGAAAGAAAAAGTTTAAGAGCTGGAAAGTATATCTTATGATGGGAGACATAAGGACCTCACTGAAGAAAAGGTCAAGAGGTGATTTGAACTAGTCTGTGTGTCTCTTCTCAGGAAAAGAAGATATCCTTTGTAGAACAAAAGATATTACAATATTCAATAGCTAAAACTGGTGCTGGACAAATTCAGGGAGAAAAAACTTGTTTACCAGTGGCATTATCTAAGGTAAGAAAAGCTCAGCAAATCACGTAAGATAGTTCCGCTGCTGAATACTGTCAGCCAAGTCTGAAGATTTTTCTAGAATGCTTTAGAGCACTAGAGGTGTGGTAACTGTTGAACAAAAAGGTGATCTCTGCACCTGGGAATTCAGAAACTAAGCAGAAAACAAAAGGAAATAGAATTCACCAGTTCAACCTAAAGGTATGGGTTTGAATTAGAAACTTCTGGGTGATGTAAGGTATACTGTGCAGGAGAGAATACCAGGCATTAGTAATAAGTTCCAGATTTTCTTTAAAATCAGTGAATTACAACTCAGAATAGGAACTGAATGAAAAAAGTAATATAAGCCTTTTCATTTTAGAAAACATCTGACACTGGCTGCTGAAAGAGGAGAGTGATCAGACATGAAAGAAAAATGTTCTGATCATGTAGGCTCTCTAAATAAAGCACACACTGTTAGGGCTCCTTTGCTGAATCCTCCTTCACTGAATACAAGCAGAGCTCTGTTGTAACAAGTGGATCATCACTTCCAGAGCTCTTTTATAATCTCTTAATCTGGGGTCATTATACACTTAGCAAAAGAAAAGTGTGTCTGGCTTCTTTCTGCAGCTTCAAAAAAATCTAAAAAAAAGAGTTGCTCTTCACTACTGAGGTTTTTGTTTTTCTTGACAAGTGGTAAACCAGCAGTTTTTGAAAACTTCTGTTGGTGCTCATTTCTTTTTAGTTCTTGTCACTGAATTTTTTAGTCTTTTCAGTGAGAGCAGGTAGAATTGTTGCTCTTAAAACATTAGCAGGAGCGGGCACTCTCCACTTCACAGGCTGGTGGTTGGAAGGCTGTCATTGTCTGTCTGACGGGAGATGAAGGTTGAAGTAGCCATGGAATATCAGTGTCTCACTTGTAGCCTGTTTTATAGAAAAAGTGGTAGGCTGTTCACTGAACTATGTCACCTTTGAAAGTGACAGCTGTAACTGTATTTTGTAGAAAGCCCTGTTCTGTTAGACTGGAAATGCTCTTGTGGTTCGAACCCCTTGAGGGACTTTAATGGGAACCAGAACTCAGGTTTGATTTTAACAGGGCTTTTGTTTAACATAGATGCTGAGCTGTTTAATCCTGTCGAGGATGAGACAGTCCTAGGCATAAGCAGAAGTGGGGCTCTAGGCAGCAGGGAACTGTAACACCACTAACAATGGCATCCTTAGGGTTGAAATGCCTGCAGAGGTAAGAAGGAAGTAAATGTTTTCTCCATGCTTCCTGGTTTAGGTTTAAAAATAAATTCCACTTGAGACACCAAAATGCAGATTAGATCCTGCCATTATGGTTAGAGTAGGTAAAACACTAGGAGGTGTGTCATAAAGAACACACAGTGGGAATAAGATGCATCAGATGATCAAATAGATGTTTTTTCATTTTCTCTCTGGATGTATAAAATTTAATAGGAATTAGGAAATCCATGGAAGAATCTACAAGAAGTCCTGGGAAGAGGCGTATTTTAACTGATATGATGCACAGCTAAGAATAAGGAAGATGTATTTGACTTTTTCAGTGTGATAGAATTACATATGTCCAGTCATTCACAAAACCAGTGCCTAAGTCATGTGGAAAACATCACGGAGGTGAAAATATTATAATTTTAAAACTCCACCGCTTCTCTGGTGGGTAATTTCACCCAGCTAGACACAACATTATCAAAAGCATCCAATCTTATTCATTCTGTTACTTGTGGAGGCTTTATTAATCAAATGTCTATGGAAGTAAACACAGTCAGTTAGGGAGGAAAATGAATTAGTTACTTGATGTCTCAAGATGCTGATTTCTTCCTGGAATATGCTGATTAACTGCAACCCACTCCCCAGTTACCAGCAAGAGCTCAGAATACTGTTTCCATCCCGAACATCCTCAGTACCCTGCTGGATAGGGCCACAACATGGGGAACCTCTGCACAAAATATCAATGTGACTTGACAAGAAATTAGTAATATAATTGCTTTTTAGTGATTTCATTTATTGTCGTGGTTTAACCCCAGCCAGCAACTAAGCCCCACACAGCCGCTCGCTCACTCCCCCCACGGTGGGATGGGGGAGAGAATCGGAAGGGTRAAAGTGAGAAAACTCATGGGTTGAGATAATGACAGTTTAATAGGKAAAGMAAAAGCCACGCACGCAAGCGAAACAAAACAAGGAATTCATTCACTACTTCCCATCGGCAGGCAGATGTTCAGCCATCTCCAGGAAAACAGGGCTCCATCACRCGTAATGGTTACTTGGGAAGACAAACGCCATCACTCCGAACGTCCCCCTCTTCCTTCTTCTTCTCCCAGCTTTATATGCTGARCATGATGTCATATGGTATGGAATAYCCCTTTGGCCAGTTGGGCTAGCTGTCCTGGCTATGCTCCCTCCCAGCTTCTTGTGCACCTGGCAGAGCATGGGAAGCTGAAAAGTCCTTGACTAGTAGACTACTTAGCAACAACTAAAAACATCAGCATGTTATCAACATTMTTCTCATACTAAATCCAAAACATAGCACTATACCAACTACTAGGAAAAAAAAAATTAACTCTATCCCAGCTGAAACCAGGACATTTATAATCAGGAAAATTGGAACCGTGAAGTGCTGCTTTAATATGCTGCCAGGTATTAGCTGTCCAGACATGAAAGTATAGCATTTGGCCACATATTATGTCATTAGAATCCATCCTGGCCGTACTAAGATGCAAGGAAAAAACCTCAGAAGCTGCAAAATGAAATAATTGAACTAGAACAGTGCGGACAATGAATATACTTTGAAGATGCTGCTAAACCAGGTTCTCATTGCACTTAATATCTGTGCTTATGAGTGCAATTAATTGTCTTTTGTGACATTACTTCCTATATGAGTGTTAGTGAAGGGAGAATCAGATTCATTGTGTATATCCCATGGAGTTCCTGTCCTAGCTCCTCAAATGGAGATCTGCAATGACATGCAGGCCATGTTTACATGTACAGGTTTGGACAGTTGTGCTCCTATTCCATCTGTGCTCTCAGACAGCTGTGTTCAAGCCAGCAGCATGTGTTATCATAGTGCTAATCCTAAAATAATAAACCAGGTAACATGGTTCTGTAGTTTTTGGACTGGAACTGGCTTATATCCAGCCAGCTCAGATCTCAAGTGAACAAGTAACAACATCTGCTTATGTGGATATGCTTGTACAATCACACAGGATTTTGTGCAGCCTTGCATTCCTGGGATGTACATATTTGATATTACCTTTGCTTTCTTTCCATCTGTTGTAGAATTTAGGGGGCAAAGGTAGGGCTGCAAAAAAAAAAAGTCGTCGTTCATTGATTTTGTGCTGACAGTAACTCAGCTAATCCTAAACTTTTTATTTTTATGCATTGTACTTGATGTTAAGTATGGTGCATTTTATCTCAACAGCAGCTCTTTATCATTCGTTCTTTCTCTTAGTGGAGAAGGAGGAGCAGAGAGATCAATAAGCCCTTGGTTATCTTGGATTGTCAATGAGCAGCATATTTCTAGCTCAAATTATTTCAATAGATGTTCTTCTTGGAGATGGCACTTGAATATGTGCACATAAAGACTGCAGATTTTGTTGCTTTTTTCTTTTAAAAAATTGCCTGTTGGTAATGTTTCTTCAACTGAGGCTGATAGAATTGGTGATGAATAAAGAGGCAGTTTAATCAAGGCACATAACACAGCTGCTTGCTTTCTTCTTCTCTAACGTGTGGATACAGAGTAGTTTTTCTCAACCAGCTCTAAACTCTGACCTCCTGTGACAAATTATGGCTTTCGGCCTTGGGTCTCTTCTGATCAGCAGAAGAAGTCATGACTGGCCCTTGTTGATGACCTTAAGGTGGTTCTCAACATGGAAAAAGAGGGTTTTTAAAAGGAGTAAAAAGACAAAAATAAGCAGGCAACCAAATAACAGTACAGTATGTGAGCTGGGTAAACAGACCCATCCATAAAGGTAAACAGAGTCATCCCAGGACCAGCAAGGTAGAAGAAAACCTCCTGGGTGTTTATTATTTGACCTCCTGTCCCAAACAGAAGGAGGGAGTGGGCTAGAGCAGTGAGATGATGCAGTGCTGTGTTGCAGGGGGTCGTGACACTTGGCTGGGGCCTGAACCAGGGCTGAGAAGGAAGCGAGACGCGCCAGATCTTGGGCTGGAGCAGATTCCCCAGTATCAACTAGAGGAGCCAGYGGCACTGAGGCTCAATACATGAGCTGCAGTCTGATACCTAACGCTGGGACAGAGCTGTCCCTCTAAGCCTTGCAGCAGGATGCATCTCAAGTATGGTGGGAACAGTTTGGAACATATGGGTTTACTTAGCATTCGACAAGGAAAGAATCTGTGGGACACAGTAAGTAGCCTAATGAGTTTAATCCAGAGTTAGCTAAAGGTGGTTGGTAAGCTTGAAATGCTTGATAGTACAGTGACCAGCAAAAAGCATTTGGTAAATTAGGTATTTGTGTTTTGATGAATGCCATATTTCTTAAGCAAATTATTTGACACATGCTTTTCTCAAGCCTTGTTCTCAGTACAGTATTTGTGCAGAATATATTGTTCATTTGTCTAGATGTAGCCTATACTGGTCGACATCWACCTGTGCCTGATATACAGCAAAGCATACTACCTGCTGCCAGTGGGGGTTTCTGGTAGAACCAGAACATTTTAAAAATACAGAGCCTGCAGGCAGCAAGGCAAGGAGAAAATAATGAGGCTAATGGCTAGCTGATCAGTAAATTCTTGAACAGCTCTTTCAGAACCAGAACAAGTTCCCTCAACACTAAACTGAATAAAAATTGCACTTATACCTTACAAGTAAGCAAGAGCTAAGAAGAATTATTTCAAAATAGATGGTACAGAACTTGAGATGACCAGAGACAGGGTGAATAGGATGGGGGAAGGTTAGGCCAGGCTTATAAATGAAGACAGATTAAAAGGATTTAGATCATTTAATTTGGAAAGAACAGTAAAGAGTGAGATAATAGCAATAGTTAAAAACCATGATGGGTTCTGCTGAGACTGGAAAACTCTTCTCCTTGGTCTAAGCTTATAGTAACAGAAATAGTGGACATTCAATGAAACTGTTTTGTAGTAAATTTAGCATAAATACTTTTGAAAAAGATTTGTCTTTGAATGAAATACCTAATGAGTGAAATTCATTTCCATGAGAAAATTTAGTCAAATAATTTTAATAGGATTTCAATAGAAAGGGAAGAGATCTGTGAAGAACTATAGCAAAGACAGTTAAACCAAGATTAGTTCTAGAATAGTTAAGCAAAACTGGGTGGCAGGGCAAAACAAATGTTCTGCTTTCTGAATGACTATGGTTATGCATAAGAAAAAGAAATCTTTAATAAAATCAGACGATTGGTCATGCTCAGTATTTTCCTTTCTTCTAATGTGGACTACATATTCCCAGGTGTTGGCAGAATAGTTAATGAGACTGTGCTTTTTTTCTCTCTTTCTCTCTCTGTAGTTAAATGCAAATACACACAGTATGGCCTTGGAATTTCATAATTTTCCAGTGTGAACTGGACTAAAGATTTCATTCCAGAGGCAAGAAGGGTCAATCAAACTACAGAGGGACTCAGAAGCCCACCCCGCATATGATCACGATTAGTGTGAGTGCCCTGATAGTCAGAGACCTGCTGCACTGGGTTGCCAACATTAAATACACACTTTATTTATTTTTTGTGAAATCTACACAATGCAAGATCTAGGATGGTTTTGTTCAGACATAAAGCTGTTGACAGTTGCACAGTTTAAACCTACAAAAATGGTTGTAGGCAAGTGAACATACCAAAATCCCATCAGAACTGGGATCTTTCTAGAAATGCAAAGAATGTGCATTTCCAGGTGTTGAAAGGTTTTGAGTAATGACAAGCTATGAGCAGCAGACGCAAAACTTGAAAGAAAGGTCACTACTAATTTCAAATTAGTATTTCAAACTTCACAAGAAAATTGTCTCTGAGTAAGGAAAGTAAAAGTGCTCTGAGTTCATATTTTCTGGTTTGAATTACACTGCATTTGAGACAGAGCTAATAAAGTAAATTGACAAATGACAGTCTTTCGACCTCATCTTTGCCATAGCGATCAACTAACTCTGCTGTTATAGAATTTATAAATAATATATAAGAAGTAATTAATCTAGTCAAAAGCAAAGATGTGAAATATCTGCAGCAAACCTTTATAGGTAAGGAAGGAATCCTATTCAAATGATCTTGTTATTTTACAATAATGTTCCCCAAATTGCAGATCCTTTAAGAAATACAAATTAAAGGATATCATTAACATTTATGATGCRTGACTTGTACTATAAAAGAAGTAGCCTTTTTACAAAGATGGGCCAGATTTCTAGGGTGTTTAGCAATTTCTCAGTACCTTTATATTCTTTGGTAGGTGAGAGTGATCGATAACATGTAGGATAGGGCCTCTGTGATTGGACTTGCAATTCTAATATCAGTTTTTACCATGAAGCCCCAATTAGCCCAATTTTCAGATGCAGGAATGATATGAGCTGAACTACTGTTCACATTGGTCTTTTTGTAACACTTTTTACATTGGTATTACTGGACAAAAGGTTCAGCCAGGCACAAGCAGTATATTGAAATTTTGGGCCCAATACRCCTATTAAAGTTAGTTTGTATGCAGACATTGACTGTGTCTCTACTGGGACTTTAAAAGAGTGTTGAAGAGCGGGGCATCTGCTTGCCATTTCTGCCCTGCAAATGATATGCGTATCATATGGCTATATTTTTACTAGGTATGCTTTTTTCCCCTTCTACAACTGAGCAATTTGGATAATCTTTTTCCTAAACTTTTTTTCTCTCCTTGTGTAGAAACATATTCAGAATGGATGTTTCATTGATTTTATTTATTTATGATGTTTCAGTGTTATCCTCCTCCTTGTTAAGATGATAACCTCATTGGTTCTACAAGCCTGTAGTAGCTACCTTGGATTATAGTACAAATGAAACAACACACGCTGCGTTTGACAGAAGCCTTCACAATGCAARTAGGGAGATTTTTTTCTCCCCTTGCAGAAAATGAATTTTGAGGTCTATATGAAAACTTTTCCATAAAATTGAGTTATTAGTTTTAAATGTGATTTTTCCCTGGTGTTATTCTTTGGAATTTATAAAATTCACTGAAAATTCATTTTTTAACTTGGCTTGAAGGGGTTCAAACCCACACTTCTTAGCTCTGTTGTTTCTGATATTATTGCACAGTTGGAGCTAGGAGGAGGCAGTAGATAGATACATATTTAATTTGTTTTCTGTCATAGCTTGAGAAAATCTGGAAGCTGTTGTCAGAGAAGACAGAAGTACTACAAGACTCGGGTTAACACACTAACTCACCCTAAGGCATCCCAATTAAGGAAAATTACTGTCCCCRTTATGAAAGTCATTGCCAATGAGTGTTACTGGACTTAAATGTGTTCACTGGGAGACATTCTGATTAAGCAGATCTCCTGAGTGTGTATCCTAATTAAATAGTGCATCTAATAATAGATATTGCAACAGGTCACTGGCTGGGTGACAGGATATTCCTGTTGAGCAGAATCTTGAAATTTGGTTTATTCATTTATTATGAACCACTGAAAAAAAAAAATCACCCTATATAATGAATTTTGAATTTCTCAGAAAATGTTCCAATTACTTTATTGGGTTTAACGCACAGAACTTCATAAAGAAGTTAGAGAGAATCTTCCAAATTTGTGATTAATTATGTCATAGATTAGTAATAGCAAAAAATTTTAGCCAAGCAAATTGACACAAATTGGTGAATCAATTATAATAAACATGGTTGTCCATAGGTGGGTAGAAAGGATTGCTTTTACTGATACTACATGTTGGGAAATGATGAATAGGTGATATGTGTCAGGTAGYAAAATCTTGCTTTCATGTATTTATAGAATTGCGAAGTAAAATTTCATGAAAGAAAAAATATTGGACATTCAGAGCAAGATATAARTAAATCTCTATGTTCTGCAACTTTCACTGGACGTCACAACTGTCTGTTACTGCCAGCTCCTGGGCAGTGAGGGAGAGGATGATCCAGATGCTGCCAGGAGGCTGAGAGCAGCCAGGAGTAACACCAGCCCCGCTGGGCTGGGGAGAGGTTTCTGAGGGGCCAGCGGGGATTGTGCAGAGTTCYCTGTCCCTTCCTATGCTACTGAGTAGGCTGAAGTCAAACCTGACATCAAAGACCTCTTCGTGGGGGAGAGTTGTTTAAAAACTCTCTTTCTTTCTATACTGCTTTACCTGATTGCTTTGAATTTTCTCTATACAAAAAGTTAATTATCATAGATTAAATTCCAATGATCCTGGCCTTTTTGAGTCTGAGAGACTTACCRTCTTTTTTTGTAACCCTGTTATATGGAGAAATTCTTGATAGATCCACCCAGGGCTCTGCCTTGTGAGGTAGGAAGGGGGGATGTCTCTTCACATTCCCAGAGCTCACGCTAAGAATGKTTGTCTGGAAAACAAGCAAGTGGAAACAGGAGGAAAGAGGGAAGATAATAGTTGTAAAAGCATTTCAAAGATGAAGTGGAAATGGAATGGAAAAATAAAAATAAAAAAAATATTGAAATGTAGATGTGTTTTGAAGTAAAAAAAACCCAAAGTGCAACAAAAGTGAATGATGAGCAGTCGATGAAAAAAAAAAAGTCCCAACATTAAACATATATTTTGTGAGGATTAGAAATTACGAAAAATTTCSTCGCTCAACCTGGCTACATCTTTTTCTAGAATTCCAGAGGCCTCTATTCTTCTTCATGCTACTTGTGCTTCTGATATCTTCTGCTTGTTCAGAAAAMTATAATATTATTCTACTTTGAGTATATTTTTCCTCAGTACTACTTTTCAGGTTTTAAGGAGCATACCTAGATATCGCAAATCTTCTTTTTGTTGTAAAGAAGTCTYTTTAATGGGTTCAGAAACAAAGTTTCAGAGTGTTACTTAGGATATATAATAAAAAGGAAGTTTYCAAATCRTAATGTATTTAATAACCAGTTGTGAAAGGAACACTGAGGTGATCAAGAGGGGAAGAACATTTCGTGCATAGATTGCAATGTCAACAGCTATGCAGTAACACTTTAATTTTTACCTTTTWGTCATCCTGCATGTGCTTTCCTTCTCAAGATCACACTTAATCTCCTTTATGTGGATTTATGGGTCTGTTTCAAGAATTGTCTCTTGYAATATTGATATCAAATATTCTGGCCCTTGAGAATTCATGTGGTATCCTTTCATGAACTGAAGAAGCACTGTTAACTTTTAGAATTCTCATCTTACTGATGAGAAAAAAAAATCAGAAATGAAGAGTTTTAAAAATCATCCATATTATCAGACATTGTGTATTGTCATTTCTCCCCTCCCCATATTCAGGAGGTAAGGAAGATTAAGAAGAAACAATGTTTAAGCATGAGAATTGTCAAAGTTGGCCCTTTTACCTGCATGTGCAGTTTTAAATATAAACATGCTGCGTTTTTCACCTTCCTTGTCACATAYACATGAGAGCAAAGAATTGTATGTACATAACTGTAGATGAAGAAAAACTGGTCTTATAGAAGTATTATGTATATTTGTCTACCATACAAGGTGCCTTTTTGTGTCTAACATTACGTTGCTAAGTCTTGCTGTTTCTGTGATTATTCTTATGAAACTATTTCACCCTTTATGACATTCTTTTCAAGCAATCTTTCCTGACATTCAACTTATTCCATTACTGCTAGAATTATGTGTTGGACCATTCAACATAATGCCTACAGTTCCTCCCTCTGTAATTCTAGACTGCTGAAATAACCACACCCGTTGTGATCATCAGTAGGGCCACTGGAGAATTTATAGTAATTTRCCTTAACCCTCACATTTGGAAAATACATTTTAAAATTTTTTTTTTAAAGAAAATCACTCAGAACCCAAATTGAAAATTCAGAGTCAATTGAGGATTAGATATTGTGTTGTTTTAAAGACTGATTCAGATSCAGAATCCAGCCTAGGATTCAGATTCAAGTTTTTGTTTTGGATTGCATTCRGATTCTGGTATCTTCCAGTGCTTAGATTCAGTGTTATGTAGCTGGTAAGTAGAAGCATTTAATCCATATTGATTACGGTTACAGCTAAGGCCCAGATTCTTCCCACCTCATTTTAGCTATCCTTGCCTATCTACATATATGAGAGAGAGAGAGAGAGAGACTTGTTCAGATTTTGGGTGCGTTGAGATGCCTGTGGACAAAGTCTGTCATGTTTATACAGACCATGAAGAGACAAGAATGATAAAGGGTCTCTGTGTAGGCGTCTACTTCATTACATACTTTAAGTTAGACTGGATGGTCTTTGGGACTGTGGAAACAAATGAGCATTTAATCTGCATCATTTCAAAGGAGTAAAAGAGAAGTGAAGAAATCAAGACTGAAGGAAAAGGATATCTGATGTTTTATTGGCTTGAGAACATGAGTAAACAAATTGCCCAACATTTGGTGAAATATGCCATAGATATAATGGAAAATCATTTTTCCGAGTTAGGTTAGTTACGCAGTTGAGCTAAGAATGTCTATGTGGTATTTGAAATGCTGGTAGGTAGACTAATTGCTCATTCTGTTCACTTGCTGTATAGTTTCATTCCTATCAATTAGTTGAGCTATACACATTTATCTCTCTGATGAACTAAAATTTTCATGCTGTTGATATCTTTCTTCTTTCATAGGTGTCTTGAATGTGGCCTATTGTACTGTTGTTTTACTGAAACCAAGCAGGAAAGCTATTGTGTTTTAGTTATTTCTTTTAGTTTACTCTTTTACAGGGTAAGATAAGGAAAGCTGATTATGATGTCCAAAGAGTTCCCTTTTTAGTTGACATAAAAAGGGAATTTCCTCATTATCTTGATAGGCCTATACATCGTATACTACATGTCGTGGGAAACAGGATGAAGCTTGCATTGTTGATACAGGTTTGATGCTCTGCTGAGAACTACATTCTACATGAAAATGAATAAAAAAATGCAGTTGAAAAGGTATGGCTTAAAGTCTATTAAAATATTATTTTCTAGAAATGTGAGTCTGTGGGTGTAGTGAGCAATTAGGCTGAGAAAATGCAAAGGATAGGGTATAGTATAAATTTTATTGCCCTTTTAGCCTGCAGAGATCAGCAGAAAATCTTGTGTGCTTTTCTTTTTTTCCCTAAAAGGACAGAACATACTGTAGTTCACAATGTGATGAGGCATTCCCTGAAATGCTCTTAATTTAAGAGCTACTGGTTTGAGAATCAACAGAACAGCTTTATTAGAGTATCTAAGTAGCSAAATTAAATTTAAATCTTTGATCAACCCATCTTTAATCTGATCATTTCTCTAATAGAAAATCTAACATTTAATTATAGAGGCTTACATTAAAGTATTGAATACCAGAGCATTCTACTGATCTTTTCTATGCGGTTTTGAAGAATAGAAATCTTGCTTCTTTTGTAACTGTCATCAGAGAACTTTTGTTAGCTTCCTTGTCTCCATAAAGCAGGCAATTTGTCCATGAATCTTCTTTATGCACAAAAATTAGCTGCCTTTTCTTAGCTTTTTAATCTTATGGACTACTTTGTAGCCTGAAAATAGAGCTAGAATTCAATAATGACAATTTTTTAAATGGCAGAGGTTAGGAGTGACTAGAAGAAATTATTCTTTACCAAAGAATTCTGAGTAAAGTATTCTAAAGTAATAAAAGAATAAAGGAAAAGGGGTGTGGGAGAAGATTACAATTTCTTTGTGGATGGACGTTTATTTTCATCTGCACAGAGAAAAATGTTGCAAGACCAGGGTGCTGTTAAACACAGAAGTGTCACACCAAGTTGCATTTSACTAGCGGGAAAGAAGGGTACAATCACCTTTCCCTGGAGGCCTGAACGCACTGTTGCTGGGCCAGCTAGGAGGGTTATAAGCCCAGCTGCCTGGATCACTCTTCCCCTCCATGCCCCCATATAACAAACTCAGCTGCTCATGTTATTGTGTCCTGATCATAGTGAACTCAGATTGAGCTGGGCTAGTGCAAGTAATGTAAATAGTAGTTTACTGTCACCCGAGTTATGACTACAGAAGCTTTTGTAGCTCGGATCATGCGTTTGGATTGGGTTATTATTATTGTGCCACTGCAGAAACAGCTGCCCTGGCAGATCACAAAAGGCAGTGAACATGCAAGGGGTGCCCGCAGGGGTGACTGCAAATGCTGATCCCCTCCGCTGGAGCAGAGCAGGCTGTGTGGTCGCTGCCATGGTGTCGCTGTGCTTCTGGCTCCCTGGAACATAGGTTCAGATTTCTTCGGGTTACTTGCCTCCTCCTGGATAGGTACATGCTTTCAAGGTTCTTCTTGTCTTACTACATTTCAAATGTTTCTGACATGTAGCTAATGGTATGAAGATAATCACTAGAGAAATTGAAGCCGTGGGTAGAAGAGACATGTCTAAGTCAGTTTGGTATAAGTCAGTATCATTTTCATWAATATTTTAATGAGACCTTGCTATTATGAATGACAATAATATTAGGGAATATTGTGTTATGTAGCATTTCTGGTGGGACTTTCTGTACACTTACTTCTTTTCACCTGAGCCATGTCACTTTTATGAGCTTCTAAATCCCAAACGGGAAAGAAGTGTAGAAGGTGAATTTCTTATCAGTTGTAGCGTTGGTTATATCTAATGTTTTTTCTCTCCCCTTCCTTCTCCCACTCTCTGCTTTAGAAGTATCAGTTCCCCAGGGGTATGCTTTCTGTTAACAGGTGTTGAAAGAATGAAGTAGGCTCTAGAAATGAGTTCAGATACTAATTTAGAGGGTAGCATAAACTTTTTTTAGTCCAATTTTTGAACTTTGTATTTTCCATGTCTCCTGCACATTCTAGAATTATCGGGACAGAAAGGACTACAAGAAGTTATTTAGTCCATCTCACCCACAAGCAAGATTGACAAGACCTATAACACTTCAAGGTAGATTTTTGTTTACACTCTTAGATACCTCCAATGACAGGCGTGACACAGCACCCCCAAGCACTCTGCTTGAGTGTTTTATCTGCCCTGGTTCTATGGATGCTTTTCCTGTTTCTAACCTGAACCTTTCTTACTGCAATTTAATCTCATTACTTTGTGTCYTTTTTACCATGGGCGTAGAGAACATATCCGTGTCTTTTGTGTAAGATGTTTCATATAACATTGCATTTCCTCTGTTACTTATTTTTGTGAATTAGCAGATAGGTGGGTGTAAGCTTTTTAAGTATGACTAATTTGACTGGAGGATTATAGACTTAAATGTGAGAAGAAAAGAACAGTAGGCAAGATCTCTGCTAAAACCAGGAGTCTTACATGGCCATTTAATGATAAGAAATGCCAGTGGGAGAGTAAGTACAAATGTGTAGTCATCAAGGGACAGAGAATTTGGACTTTTTTTTGGTTTTGTGGTTATTACAACAGCCAAATATGTGGATCCAATAAGTAGCCAGTGTTAAGAAAACAGAACAGTTGTGATCTCCACATTTATTAATAAATGGATATACCTATACTTGGTTACTGTTGAGATGTTATTCAAAGGATAAACTGTTCTACTACCACCCACACCAAGTTCTCTTTCATTATATATTCCCAACGGCAAAAGTATTTTTACCAAAATCAACATGAAAGATTTGTCATTTCTGAAGTGAGCATAGTTGAGATTTTTGGCACTGGTGATGTACAAACTACTTTGTAGTGATTTGAACAGTACCAGTAACCAGGTTTCCCTGCACTGCTCCTCGGTTGTTCATAGGCTGTAGAACATGTTGGAGGCAGCCATTTAACTCTGCCAGTGTCTTGAAGAGGCTTTAAAGAAGCAGCAGTTGGTAGCACAGAGCAGATTAAATATGGATTCCAAGAGTTGCCTTCACTTGCAGTCACGATGTTAAAACATACTTGGTAACGCTTCTCATCGCAACTTGGCATGCACAGTGGAGCTTCTGTTACCTGTAAGGAATAAAAGTAACTAGTTTATTTTAAAGTCTGGGGAAGGGATGGTTTCTGCCACTTTTGCTCTGGATGTGGGATTTTCAGGTAGCACCATGAATCTCACAGATGCGTATGAAGAAAAAAAATCAACGATGGAGTCATATCATTAACAAAACTTTTTTTTTTGATAGGGAATTCTACAGCCCTTCTTCTGTTCTGCAGAGCTGTTGGGAAGCTGAAAGGCTGTTCATTAAGGAACATCGGTTCATTTCTGTATCATAGATTAGTAAGCCTGCAAACTGCTGTAATTTTTTAGCTCTACCATGCAGCTTCACAGTAGTTTTCCTGGGAAAGGCTGAAAATAGTTTGTGGAAATATTTCTTGTGCTATTTCTGGATTTTCTGCTGATGTGACATACTGCTTTGATGTCCCTTGCTACATAACAACCTAATGTCATCTGCAATGACTTCACAGTGCAGAGAAAATATGGAAGTTTGCAATTGTTTACCTGCTGTGCATATTTGATGGAAAGTTTGCACTGGGGTAACTCATTCTGTTTATCATGGCTCCTATTAATCTGAGATGCACTCTGCAGCTGTGCTGGCAACACTTCAAACAAGGGAGATTCAGACCTCTGTAGTTTTAAATGAAATAATGAATTTCTTCTAATAATATAATACTAAAAAGTTGTGTAACCCTCATTAGCACATTTTCAGCATGCATTTTATGGAGGAAAAAATAAATAAAATATCCTGAACCAATTTGCAAAAACGTCACTGATTATGATACCTGTGTGGGTGCTCTCACCTTGGGAAAGGTGATAAAGCCAGTATCTATTAGCAATGTGGGAATCTTTCTGCTATGCAACTCTGTTTTAATACAGTGCTGACAAATATATTCAACATATTTTCATGCTGTCCTATATTTAGTGATTCTTTGTAGTACTTGCAGGCAGTAGCTGTGTGCCTTTAGATATGCTATGCAGAAAAGAAAATAAAATATGAAACTAGGGAAGAAAACATTCTTTTAAAATAGAATTTGTTAATGGAACCAAAACAATCCTGTTCTGGTAAGTGGAGCAAATAAAAGTGATGCGATACAGAAAGATTGTTTTCTTCTCTCTTGTGCATTTGCCTTTTTAATTAAAATAAGTTAACAGCTAAGTACTATTTAAAGCTTTTCTGCACATGCCACAGGGTTTTCAGTGTCCTGTCACGATGAATCATCATGTATTGAAACATCGCTCTGTCTCGCAGGCTTTGCTGTTTTGCGATAGTGTTGATTCAGCAAATGTGAGATAGGAAGCCAAGCAGTAGGGTACCCTTAAAATATAAACCAACGAGTATCAGAGGCGCAATGTTACCTTAATGACATGAGCAGCTGGCAGAATGGTTTTGCATTCCGAATATGAGGGGTAAGTAGTCACTCAGTCCTCCCGTCAATCCCGACTTGCACCTTCACAGGCCTCGTGGCATTCAACTGTTCGTGAAGAGTTCATCCTCAAAATAAGGAGTAAAACTCTAATTATTTCAAGAATCAGTATGTTTTGTTCGTGGATTAGGAATAGAGATGTGACGACTCTTAAGGAATAACAAACGTGGTGTTGACATTGCCTACATCTTTTTTTATGTATAACTCAATGTTGTTAAATGAACAAATGAGTAAAAACTTGAGATATGTATAGACACTTGTCTAGTAGTCTTAATTAATGTTATCCCACAGCAAAGAATCTGCTCATAGATCAGTAGATAAACTGTGGCCTTATGATTCAGAAATCTAAGAGTATGTGCATATGTTGAAATAAGATAATCTCTGTGCTCAATATCAGGCATTTTAATTGATATCCCCATTTTATGACACATGTACAGCAGGACCTGGGTTTATCTGTCTTTGGCAGCACTCCCATAGAATGATTTAGTTTAATTACCATCATCTGTGTAATCAGTGGGAGTCTTATGTAAATAAGAGAGAGAGTGAGATGGACACGTAGCAGAGTGAGAAAAAATGTAGTTTTTTTAATGAATGACGGGATTAAGCTTGAATTGCTATGTTTGCATTCCTTCTGCATTTGCTTTCAAAAGTGCTACATTGAATGGCATGAGTATCCATACGGGGACTTCAAGCCAATCACCAGAATTAATATTGTGGTCGAAGTAGAGGTGTGTGTTGGGTATGTTAGCCTATAATGAGGCCAATAAATTACATGACAGAATACCCTGACAACAAAACCAGAGATGACTTTATATCTTTCTTGCATGAGTAGTGTCATGGCCTCCTATTTTCTGACTTTGACTTAGCTAGTTAAGCAAGACAGAAACTTTGCTGTTTTCCATTACACAGCACAGCTGTTCAACGGACCACACTGTCTCCTGTTAAAAATCACACATGCTTCCAGAACTCTTAAAAAATTAAATAAAGCTGATAAATAAACATGGCCACTCCCAATCACCCACTTTCAGATCAGACATGCATAGAAAGAAGCAGATGTATACAGCTGCTGTATTTACCAAGTCTGATTAAAAATGCAGCAAGAGGCAGTCCTTCCTGGAAATTTTCTGAGAACAGTTGCATCACAAAATTCCTGTTTGTTYAGCTCAAATGTTTCACTCGGAACAATTTGGGCTTAAAAACTTTTTAGTGAATTTTATGGGTTTGTGCCTAGCCTCTTGTTGGACTTCATCATTGTAAACTTTCGRGCTTTATAATCTGTGATTTTGGGGAGGATTCAGTAACTGGACTACCTCCCCATTAGGAATGACTGCTTCCTGAAAAATTGGACCCCATGAAAATGTTATTTCAGCACTGCTATTAGCAGTAAAAATGATGGGAACATAAGTTTCACTGAGCAGATGCACTATCTGCTCACAGTAGGCAAATATCAGCTTCAAACCCAAATTTAGATAAGAAATCTAAATTTCTTGATAACCAGACATATTGTGTTTATCTGTCTAGTCCCAGCTCCTGTCGTTACTCTAAGTATTTCAGATAAAAGGAAGCATGTGCTTTCCATGTAAATAAGAGATTAATGGCAGGTTTTCAGTATTGAAGATCATCTTCAGTTTGTAATAACAGTCAAAGGGCTCCTGCAATTTGACTTCTTAATATAGCTTTTCCTCTCCCTCTTGTTCTTCCATTTCCTCCCCTTACAAATCGAGTACAAGTGTCTATGACTTGTACCCAGCTAAGTGCTCTTCTCCAGATACACTTGTATTGAATGCAGTTTTTCTAGAAAAGATTAGTCTCAGCATATGGCTGGAAYGTAAGAGTTCCTTCCCATCATATTTAGCAATCTTATTATATTTTTGGCATTAAATCTAAGTGTTGTTTTCTTGTAAGGAACATTTTCTTTTTTTCCTTCCTCTGTCTCCATCACAAACACTTTTATACTCCTATGCATTTTACTTTATTCTTGAGTTACAAGATAATGTGGATTGTGCAGAGGTTGGATACTAATTATAAAAGTTTCTCATTCATAAATGCTCAATTCTTAGGAAGTTCAGATGAATAACCAAATCCTAATATTCAAGAGCTATTCCATTGTTAGCACTTGCTGTTAGTCCTGTTAGTGATGATTTTGTATTTGGAGTAATAAAGTCAGTAGTTTTGTTCCCAAATTAAAGCATATTGGCAGATCTGCCTGGTGGAAGTCACAGTTTTGCTGAATTGCTTACGGTACTTTGAATTCTTCTTTTGCATGAGGTCTGGTCTGCAAGGCAATCTGTTCTCGGAGAGAGATACATTAAAAACTGCCTATCTTTTCTCAAAATGGGAAGACATTAACAGGTATAGAAGGCTGTATGCTGTATTGCCAGTTCACATGGCAACCAGTTTAAACAAAAAAACCCCAAACCCAAACATAATATAGACTGAAGGAATGAAAAAGCAAGGAGTTTACTGTCCATCTTTAAGGATACTCCATCCTCCTCTGCCACTTTGTTCTGCTACTGTGTAGTAAATCAGATAGCATGCAAATATTTCTGAATGTGAAAATATTTTTGAATTGACAAGAGCAATGATAAATATAATTTATCCTTGTAGTAACTAGGGAAATACTCAGCTTTGAGAAATTAGGAAAATAATAAAGCTTAAACTAATCTTGCCAGGCTGCTTCATATTTCTCGATGGGATTATTAATAGTGAAAGGAAATAGTCTATACTGCAGTCACAGCAGAGAGATGTCTCATCATTTAAAGGGCAGGGGCAGAACAATCAGAAGAAATGTAGAAAATTGGCTAAGCTGTAATTGAACATATTTGAAATTCTAAATATATGCTGAACAAATTAACAGGAAAATCCTCTGGGTTTTATTCATGTGTGAGTATGGTTAGTGGTACAGTAAGTATGAATAAATTGTTTAGAAAAATTTCAAACTTTGTATTTTAGCTGCAAACATTTTCCCCTGCTGGCAGGAGCTAAAATTAGAGTAGATACATTTATATTGTTATATAAATGCACATTTCGCAACAACTGCAGATGCTGCCTGTCCTTGCAGCAGCTCAGAGAGACATCAGTAGGTACACGTGATGATTAGGGGAACTTGCATATGATACATGGACTCCAATCAATACTACAGAATTATTCTGTAGTTAAGAAAATTGCTGTATTATGAATACTTCTTGGTAAATGTTTATCTACATTTACTGACAAGGTTTCCAAAACATACCCTTCAGCCTCTGGACAATACTTAAAATTTAATGACTGTGCTTTGACCAAAAATGAATATACTTTGTCCACCTGCAGGAAGAGGGTGGAAAATGACTAAACACAGAATAAAGAGGCCAAATTTTTAATATATAGACAGGCTCTCAGCATCACCTGAAAAGCCTGGCACAAAACACAGCAGGTAAAAAGAGAGGAACTGATGGGCAGAACTWTGCCACTGAGTAACCTGTGTGTACATGGCTTAGCTGTTGGTCTTGCTAAGGTGAGCTGGACTGAAAAGACTTCAGGGTTCAGAAGTAACTCTAAAGATGCACCAAAATGTCATGAAGACACTTAAGGTACAGCTTAGAAGGATATCAAACTCTGCATGTTTGCAAGACTTATCTATGTCTAGAACCATGTATTTTTCATGCTTTAGTAGTGAACAATTTTGCTTTAGTCTCTAGGTATTGAATATTTCCGGTGTGACATGGTTAGGTTGAGGAATAGCTCTCGTGCCTCTTTGGCGCGCAGGCTGGGGAGAGGACTGGCTGGTGGAGTCAGGGGACAATCTGTAAGGTTAGCACAGGGACACAAGCAGGGAGATTAGGGRATCTAGTTCTCAGGCAAGTGCTGCTAGGTGGGCCCTAGAAATACTCCAGGAGGGAGCAGTCTGGTGGAAGTCCTATGAAGTAGAGCTCGATCAGACCTGTGATGGAGCTGGTCAGTGGAACTATAGCCGCCGCATGCTTGAATGGCTCTGAAAAGCAGAGCTTTATGGGCTTTTCATGATTTTTGCTATTATATGTAAGAGTGAGGAAGAGACACTCAAAATAATGCCACACTAAGGGATCTTGTTTGTGAAAGACCAGGTGGCATCCAATGATTTTACGATTTGCTGGACAGCTGAAAATAATGCTACTGCTAAGTCAATCTTTCATTTGATTTAGCAATATGACAATATTTTGCAACTGCAAATCCTACTGCAGTTGGTAGACAGCCATATTTTTGATGACTGCTTTTAGCGTTTTAGTTTATAGATACACTAGCAGCCAAGTGGGTCAGAAAAATTCGGTAACTTGTATTTCTCTGTGAACATTTGTGTTATCTCCACATCTCAACATCCTGCTTTCTGCAGAGAGCAGATGGWCATTTACAGTACTTTCCAGTGGCATTTTCCAAAGCACTCACTGATAGCTTTACCCTCCTTGAGTAACATTTTCTGATAGGATGAACATCCTGTACCTCCTCATGAATAACTAAGCTCAGTGGGGTGGGAGAGTGACTCTAGCTCTGTGATTCACCTGGGAGAGAGGAGGCTTTGATCTCGGCTTTTTCTCTGCATACCTCGATACATAGAAATGTACACACATCTGGGCAAACCTGCATAAGCCTTGTTGGAATGTGCACTGAGGAATACAGGGGCCTAAAGCAGGTTGGTGTTATTGTATGATGTTGTTATGGTGTTTGCACACAAGAATTGGCCAAGAAAAGACATTGTGAGAAAAATAAATACAACCTCTGTAAACATCAGTTGGCTTTGCTAACTGCAGCAATGAGGAATGTCAAATTGCTCCCATTCTGCTTTGAGTTCGACTCGTCTCTGAAACAATTAATTCTAATCTGAATTACCTTGATTTAGATGTGAGAAAGACTGAAGTCTTGAGTCTCACARTCTAACTGGACTCTCTTTTCCTGTGTTTGAAATCCCAACAGTCCTCTTCTCTGAGACTTGCAGCTCACTTATTCCAGGTACAGGAAAACATGTTCTGAGCAAAAAGTGGTTGAGTTTTTTGTTTTTTTGTTTGTTTGTTTGTTTTTAGTTGTGGTTGGGGTTTTTTTTGGGGGGGGGGAGACAGGGGGAAGGGGGGGAGGAGGAAGGAGGAGGTATGGTTTGTTTTGGTTTTGTTTTAGTTTTTACTATTTTTGGTTTGGTCTTGATAGGAGAAATACCCTAAGCCTTAATGTTGAGTTTCCAAATTGGCTTTGATATTGCTTTTAGAGTTGACATATTACCAGTAGAGGTAGGTTTAATCTTTTATTTTCTGTGATTTCCTGACCAACAGTCAAATGCTATTTGCTCACAGTTACAGACTTGAGAGTGATTAGCACACAACACGAACACCCTTAAGGATGATCTGTGCTTGCTTGCTGCTCTGTTTAAATGGAAAGCATGGCCTTTTACAAGGTCACAAACATTTTTTCACCTTTCTTATGTAAACTTTAATATGCAGAGAAGGTCACTCTTCTCAATACCATCCTAATTCAACAGAACTAAGTCTTAAGTGAGCGCTTATTTAGCCTAGTACCTGAAGCTGAGGCAATACAGAAGTGCATGAAAAAAACCCTCATTCATATCTCTGAAGATCAAGAAAATAGACCACAAAGCTTTTCTTTAAAAGTTACACTGTATATCTGATGTTACTGTGACTTATTTAAATAGTATTTCTTTTTTAAATGAAACTGTCTAATGGTGGTACAAAGGAAGGCTTTAGGTATTTGGATTTAGAGGGTTTGCTTGGAGTTCTGTGCTATATAACAAAGGCTATTTATTTGAATAATGAACTGAGTTAACTTCTGCACAATACCTGCAAGTACTTACAGAAATTAGTTATTCCTGTTGGCCCACATTTTTGCATTTCTTTCATAAATGTATAGAATCATTTTTCTAAAATAGTTGGGCATTATATATTACTAATTTTTGATATGCTAAGGAAGCACTGGACCTTTAAGGTTATTTGATTGCTGGCTGTCTCACACATTGTAATCCTTAGATAATGCTGAGTTTGTGTGGCTGACTGTACTTTAGGTTGCTTAATAATGACTAAAATTGCATTTACTCAAATGTGTTTTAATTATGGTTCCCTATAGGCCAAACTACAGTATCAAAGTATATGAGTCTTTTATGTTTTTTTGTATAATGAGCAGAGGCAAAGTCTTTAGCACAAATGGATTACAATTCCCAATACTAGATGAGAATGCTTTAGAACTGCAGCATGCTTTTCTTTTGTTTGACATCCCCTTGTCCTCAATGTTTTTCTAATCCTATTATTTCCTTTCTTCAGAAGTACGGAATACAGTAGCTGCATCCCTGAGAGGAAAGGACAAACTGACAAGATCACTTGCTGCATTATGCTGTGTTGATAGATTGTTTAAATCCTGCATTTGTAATACAGATGGAAATAAACAGTTTCTGAGCAAAAGCTGATTAAAGAATTTAGTCAGAATTTTGTATCACAAAGAAATTGCTTACTTAAGCAAAATAAAAACGTTGATGGGGCCCAAGTGATTAAGCAAAAAACCCCACCAAACCCCTCAAAAACCCAGAGCAAAACAATAAAAATCACAAAAGCCTCTCCAGATACAAGCYCCCAAAATGACCAGTTGTGCATCATGATGAATTCACTCAACTCTATTAATTTAACATGAGGGTAAAGGATTCTAAAATACTCACGTCATAGGATCACATAGCATTTAGCAGACTTGAACTTCAGTTCTATAAAGGCAAGGAGGCCCTATGGTGAGAATTACTTTATCAAGCTCTAAAGCAGGATGTGTTTCAAGGAAAACAATCCAGTGAGTCAGTGTGCAAAAAATTTGCTTCTTTCATTTTCTGTCATTATGCACATACAGAAGCTGTGGATGTAAATGAGATACTCAACTCCTAATTAGAGCTGAGCCCTTCCATTCTCTTGACCTTTTGGCAGGTTTGGGCTTAGAGTCCAAATCCTATATTGATTTTTTGATTATTTGAGTGAGCCCTGGTTTCTGTATGAGGATATTAGAATTCCAGCCAGATATGGGTGTGAACTGTTATTAGCCCAGATAGTGATCTGTCTTGTAAGCTGTTGTTTCTGCAGTGCTRTCTACTCTCCACTAACCCATCAATAAAACGTATTTATTGAAATTAGTCTATTTTCTTGAATTTTCTGTGGCCTTCCTTTCTTGCCAGTTATGATGAATTTATAAGCTTTCATAATAAAGATCTGGTCTTTAATATACTGCCTTTGGCTTGTTTAGAGTCATCCTCTGAAATGCCCCTCAGGGAGCTCTATTTTCACTTCACTTTCTATAAACAGAAACCTAAGTGTACTGTTGAAAGAGGAAATTTAACAGGGGAGGCAATCTGTGAATTTTAGGCTAACAAGCTGGATGTATGACTTCAGCTACAAAATACGTATAAAAAAATCCTAATTGAATAAGACACTATAAAATCAGTGTTCATAGGAAAAGCACAGAGGAGTATAGACTCCTTTAGGTAGCAACAGAGATACAATTTTATACATAGCTTTTTGATATTTTGACTGACTGTTAAATACAGATAAGCTGCATACTAATCCCAGTGCTTTTTTCTGGGGATGCATCACAAAGCATCCGCCAGGCAGTACCAAACCAGCAGATATGCAGTAAACTGCCAGAGTGCCAGCCCCCGAACTAAAAAGCAACTGCGACAGTGACAGCGGCAGAGTCATCATTTGATGTAGCAGCCGGCGCCAGCTCAGCACCTCCCAGCAGAGCAGGTGAAACTGAATTTTGTTCCATCAGAGATGACAGAGGGGGCCTGGCCAAAGCCCTGTTGGTCCTGGCATGGGCAGGAGTGGAGGAGGATGGAGGTGAACCAGGAGGCTGAGGGGAAAGACCCAGAGAGGCAGCCGTGTTTCTTATGCTGGGGGCTGTGGGAGGCAGAGGACAGCAACCCCTTATGCTCAGAGGGATCCAAAGCTGCCCCCCAGCCTGACCCCCACCCCTAACACACAGACAGATGCAGACACACAGAGACACACACACACTCCCTCTCCCCTCGGTGCAGCAGCCGCAGTGCGGTCCAGGGCTCCAGCCTGGTCTCAGTAAGCAGCAGGACCACGGGCACTGCGTCATCCCTGGCTGCCTCCTGCTCTCTGCAAGCTGCCTCACTTGCCAGTCTGTGCCCTCTTAGCAGCACTTCTGTCACCTGGCTTGAAATGCAAACACCAGCTAGGTGTGCTAACAGAGCTGAGGAGCCTGTGCCCATAAAAATTGAGATTTTTGGATTAAAAACACCCTGTAAAGGTAGCTGTATGATCTTTGTTACCTTGCTATCTAAGATCCATATGATATTGATCCTTGCACCTACCTCTGATGGTGTTAAGCATTTCCTTCCGTCACACATGAAAAGCTTCTGGGACAGTGATGTGCCTGAGGAAACATGAGAGACAAATAACAGCGCAGCAAACTGAATCCAGGTCACAGCCCTGGCCAGGAGCACGGCCGTCGTTTGCTTGCAGCATCACACGTCCTCCTGGGTCTGCAGCGAAGTACTGTGATTCTCTGTGATCACTTGTAATTCTGACTTGAGCTCCGGGAATGTTTCTCACTCAACTCAGTAAGTGTATATGATTGAAAAGATACCGGACACTGGTTAGGGCGATCAGGATGTATGATCCCATTCATAAACTGACTTAGGCCTTTCTTAAARCATCTAGGCTTTACTGCTCTCTGTACACCTACTGAAATAACATTCTCTATTTCACAGCTAATTAAGAATCTTCTAATTTCGAGCCCAAACAWGTTCATASTCTGTGTCTATCCATTTCTTCTTGTGATAACATTCTGGTTTATTTAAATAGCYCTTTTGTCTTACAATATTTTTTTCTGTCGCTGCTGAGAGAACCAGATGACCATAGTAGGACTGAATTTGGGGGGTTTAATTCAGTGTAGAATTTTATCCTGAGTGTTTTTATGGAACTGTTGTGCAGAATTTGTGTAGGCAGAGAGGTACTTCAAAAACATTAATTTAGAGATCCTCACAGCTCCACTCTTTTGTAGGTAGGTATTTTACCATCTCATAGAGTGCAGCCAATTGCAGCATTGGTGCATCTCACCCTTGAAAGGCCTTCTTTATTTGACTTTAATGTGTTGGCTTTTTTTTTTAACATGTAACCTAAAAGCATAACAGGGTACAAAATTTGAACATAGTTTAGTACATGGTTTTGTTTATTGCCGCAATGGTGCTGAGTATCTGACCTTCTAAGGTCACTGATTGAGAGTTTGAGTAGTGGTTTTTAGCTACCTACACTTTCAACATCCAGGAAGATGTCTTAAAATAAGAAGAAGCTGAGATTAGTGAACACTTAAAAAGCTTTGCTCTGTAAAAACCACCACATGGCTATGACACAGTTCCGTAAATAGTASAACTTATGAAGATTGTTTTCCTGTGAATTTGCATCTTGATATTAATTGACTTTGGTGTCAGTGAAGGCACAAGATCTTATCAAAGCTTTTCTGGCAGAACCTTTATAAGGATATTGTTTCTCCTCATCACCACATTTGAATTGCCTGGAGTTTTTTACAGGTGAACTACAGGTCAGTCTTGTCTTCCCATCTGCTAATTTAAAAACATTTTGATAAATATAATTCAATTCTTTTCAGTCTGTTAGCAAATTACGAGATGGCATACAGTAAGATTGCATTATTCTTAATTCCATCCGCAACCAGGCTAAAAATACTATATTCACAATTGTGTTAACAAACACAGCTGTTATCAACAATCAAGGAACTAYGTTGATTGACACTATCCAAGGTGTATTCCCATTCTGTCTAAACAATACCAGTGCAGGACTTTGCCTGAAACTTAAACCACTTTTTCTTCCCTACTTAGAATGTGATTTTTYAGACTTCTTTTTAATGAGTAGAATGACTATAGACTATATTCTGTGCCTAGATGGTTAATCAGCATAAAATGCAACTGTGGTAGTGAGAAGGGAGTATAATACACTGAACACTCAAATCTCTAAGATACTTYTGGCTATTGTTGGTGTTGTTGAGGTCTTACAACTTTCACCTTGTGATACTAGCAGGGTTTATTTTAAATTTAAGAAGTATTTCTGGGGAAAAATTGATAAAACAATCCTTATGGCAGCAGAGATAGTATTATTATAGTGAGTATTTTTAATATAAACTATGAATATGCAATACAAAACTATATAGTCAGTGTAATTTGTAAGGTATTTCAGAAGAAAAATGTTTGCTTGATTCTGAATTATTAGTTTAACCCTCTGGATGTTGGTATTAAAACACTTCATTCAAGAAATAATAATATAATGTAAGCACACTTGGATTCTGGTTTGGATTCTGCATGTGCCTTAAAGTGCAGAACAATTTTAAACAATTGAAATGAAGAGGCAGTGTACAGAGGAGGCTCTCTTAAATAATGCAGTGCTAGTATTCTCACTCTTAAGATTTTGTGTATGTTACAAGAAGCTTGCCAACTGTGCTAAAGCAATATGGGATGACTGAGGAAGATGTGGGTGGGGGTAAAACTTTCCCAGAAGAAACCCAGAAAAAAGGGAGGGGTGGACACTGGAGAGGAGGGGGAAGAATATAAAGTGAAACATGAAAGTTCTGGTTGTACAGATTAAACTGTCCCAGGGGCTGTTTTTCATGGTATATGATGATCAGTTGTCTAAATCCTGATGCAAACTCATCTGAAACATGTGAGAGTTTTGCATACATAAGAGAGGCAGGATTTAGCCCCATATGGCTTATCACTTTGATCTTCAAAGGTCAATTTTGTATTGCTGAGCCAGTTCTGAATAAGTCCCCAATTAATTAGGAAGAGAAACACTTCTGTTCAGAAAAAAAGGTGCATCTGCTCAGTGTTACTTTTTTTGCAATGCAGAAATTAATGACTGCAAAGAAAACAATATTTCCCGTTGCGTTCCCTCTGCCCTTACAGAAGAGCAATAATGCAGAATACACCCTCACTAGCTATTCTGACTTCTTCATCATCTAGCCCCTCTGAATAACTACAATAATGGGTATAACTCTTGCCTGTAGAGAACTCTGTTTTCTTTGGTAGAAAGAAATTAGATTATCCTTAGTTTTTTGTATAGCATCTTTCATGTAAACTACATTCCAAAACACATTATAGAGTAAAAGCAGCAACAACAAAGAAAGTAAAAAGTAAAATAGAGAATACTAGCTATAGACAAGAGAGAAAATGAAATCTGAAAAGAAATAGTGTGTTAATGAGATAGGGTATCAATTTCACATGACAGAAAAGGCATTCACACCTAGAAATAATAACACTGAGTGAAGAAGCAGAAAGGCCCATGTTAGACGAACTGAGGAAAAAGAGAACTAATAACAACTTTAGCTGAATTTGCTGTATGAATAAGGAAGCAAAAATCCTTTGAAATCTGGAGACCCAACTCACCAGTACCTTCCCGCTACTTTGCAATGCTCAGGTAGTTTCTGTGGTGGGATGGAATAAGCCTGGGAAAACTGTTTTGTTTTTTTTTTAATTAATTCAGATAAGGAAACCATGTTACCAACTCTTTAATTGTGAATGCTCTTTTTTTCTTTTTCTTTTTTTTTAAATTTCATTCCTATAGCATCAGAAATCAACAAAATCTTAGCCTGCTTGGTCTACATACAAAATAAGAAATATCACTTTTTACAGATGGAGGAAGAGGAGGTTATGATTCTTCAGAGTTGTTTATGGCTCAGCTAGAAACACATCCTCAATCTTTTGATGGGAATGAGACTACAAAACCATTTCTTCCCCCACAGATCACTATCCCAATTGGCTTTGCATGTCAAGTGTATGAAATAGGGTGTTGTTAGCAGACATATTTTGCATGTAACAAGCTGAGAAGTTGCATTTTGTTTATGTCAGACTGCAGAATTTGAACTTTAATAAAGCCTCTGCAGGAATCCTCTTGCACTGCAAGTCAACTTGAAGCAGTGGCCTGAACAATAAACGCTGCGGATTTAAGACCCATTCAGCAGGGGACTTATGTGCACATTACTTCAGATGTATTCAGAATCCCACAGATGCTTCCAGCGCCTACTTGTTCACATGCTGGGAAAAGATCAAATAAGGAAGTCAGTTTGAGATTTATGATAACACCACTACTGTAGACTTCTGAAGGAATGGTGCAATGTGTCCCTAATTTTATGCTTGAATGCTCTAGAAGAAAATACTGTGGGGCATTCTGTGTAATCAAGACCTTTGCTTTTCCTTGCCCACAAAATATGTGGGGAGGAGTTGAGGAGATCCAGGTGGATTAAAAAAGAACATTCACAGTTGAACTGAGCTCAGCTGGTTGCTGTAGATGATATGATTTACTCAAATCACAGGTATTTCAAAGAAGGGGATTCTAAGTGTTTTGAGTAGGCATTTACCAAAAAGATTTAGTTGCAATAGAAATTTGTTAAATATTATTATACAAATTATTGTTAAAGTATTAATAAAAAAAATTATTGTGGAGCAAATGCAAAGATAAATTGGATCTTGAATCAGTGGACTCCTTGGGTTATGGTCTTTTCTTTTGTATACTGTATACTTCCCAGGAATGCAGGGGTAAAAAAAGAGTTCCTAAATGCAAATCATTTTGTATGATGTGAATGTTATAATGACGAATCAAAGATAATTTGATTCGTATGGCATTTTTCCACACACCTACTCATCTTGAGGAAGAAAGAGAAACTTATCTGCCTTTCCACCTACATAACAACACAAGGCGCCTGATCTTAGATAAAATAAGCTCCTAGTGTTGATATAGTTGCTTGGATAGATATATTTGTCGTGCTCTAAGTAAATGTGAAAGAAACACTGAAGAAAATGTGTGCTGTCCCAAGGATGGGTTCAGACATACAAAATGTCTAAACCTGTCCTTATTCTTCCCTTCCACCTAGCATCAGCAGGCCAATATCGGATTTTTAGCAAAAAAGTAACCAAATAACTTCTCTTTTGTTTATAATTTGTCATCATACTGGGAATTCCTTTTAGCTATTATCATTAGTTGTTCTAAACCACGGTGAACCCAAAGAAAGACCTTTAAAGTAAGAAGAGGATCTTACTTTCAACCTCCTTTCTTTAAAATATAGCTCTGTGACAAATGCTTTCTGTTATTATTTAACAGACTTTTTGATTGAAGTCCAGATGGTAGAATTTGGCCCAAACTTCAGAGAGCTATAGTTGCACATTGTATACCATGAGGTAGTGAGTAGTTGCTTATAAAATAGATGGGCATCTCAAACACAAGGGTATTTCAGAAATCAGATCATGTCTCCTCATTCTGAAAGCACAGTCCTCGTAAATGCTATGCAAGAATCACAATTAATTAAATATACCTTTCTGTGTCTGTGCACAGAAAAAATATTTAATTATTTTCTCTTAGCAGGCAGGCAAAGCTTAACAAAGTGCCACAGAAGATCCTTCTGTTTTAAATTGTTGAGCAGTTTATGCTGTGGGACTTGTTAAAGCAAACTTTTCTTACCCCTTCTCTCAGAGGATCTCGGCTTTGGGGAAAGGGGCAGCAGAGGGAAACAGAAGGCTGCAGACACAGTCTCTGACCTTGACCCACCTGGACAAGGTGGGTTTTCTAGCTCTGGGCAGATTTGGGATGTTTGCAAGGCAGGTCCCCTGCTGCTGCGATACGTACCTCCTGCCTCACTGGAGGCAGGGAGGAGGCTAGTGCATGGCTGTCACTCCTGAAACCTCAGGCTGCCCCYGTGCCGTATCTTACTAGAAGTTAACTTTGTGCTTGTCTCTTCGGGAGGAGCTGACACAAGTTTCTTTTGGTGCGGGTACAATGTGCATTGGCACCTGCCTGCAGCCTGCTCACCTGTAAAAGCCAGCTGCAGTCGTCGCTGCATGGTTATTGGATGGAAGGGAGCAATAAGAACAAATTCCCTGCCTTAATTTTTACATTTAAAATTGTACAACCTTACTCATTTTAGCTTTCTTCTCTAAGAAATGGGGAGGAAAAACAGGAATGGATATTTTTACTTCTGATGGCTAAGTCTTCACAGTTCACTGTGCTGCAYTCCAGGTCTGGATTGCTGTTTTGCTTTGTGTTGAGTGAAAGGCCCTTATCTTACTGTGTGCAGTCACTTTGGATTCTAATGAAAACTTTAAATCACTTTCTGCTTTCCTTTATTTTAATTCCTTTCCTATGACAATTTATCTGAGCACTTGTTTGAGGTTGAGCCTACTACCAGAAGTAAGATACAACCCAAAGAGGAAAGAAGTTGTAGACAAGGAATTTTGTAAGATACATTCACTGATAAATTGATGCAAAGATATAATGATATTAAATGATAAGGTACATGTACGGTAAATTGTGCTGAAGCAAATGAGAAGCACCTTTGAATTAAAACCACAGTCAGACTAATGATCACTTTTGAAACAGTTAATCCTGGTGCTTTGTAAAGACCCTTTGATCAGTGGCTGCAGTGGATGAAGGGTTTTGCTTCTTCCAATATTTTTTCTGAAGTGTATTAAGAACAAGGTAGATAATTGTACGTGTTTTATACGTTTAAGCTTTCTACATTTAAAAAGGATTTTCTTTATCTTCATTTAATGCAAACCTTGGATAAATTTGATCAATACAGTTTTAGATATTGCACATATCTGTGCTTTGGATACAGGATTACAACTGAAAGAGTCCATGTGCAAAGGAGGGAAGAAGATAATTTATGCTTTCAAATGTAGGTGTATTTCAGGGTGGTATGTACAGTATGCAAGGAATATATAGAGAATTTGCCTTGCTCACTTGAAAAAATGGTCACTTCATATCTTAAAGGATAAAGGGTGTAGGAAATAGAATAAAGTAAAGTGAAGAAGTAAAATGGCTAGAAAATGCTCTTTAAATCCTAAAGAATATCATCAGCTGATCCAATTGATGTCTGATTATATGAACAATACTGAGAGCAGTCTGGACTGAGAAATAGAGCTGTGGAAGTCACTTGAGCAAGGATGGCAGATAGGGAGTTGGTTTCACAAAGATCCAGGCAAAGAAATTGTGATAAAATATTTTGTCTGGTTTCCAACTGAAGGGATGCTTTGAAGGAAGGTACTTAACATTTAATTGTGTTCTCTTCAAAATAACTTGTCCGTGAGCAAAGCTTCTGTCTAACCCTATAAATTACTGGTTGGGTTATGCCCTGGAGTATGAGAGTTTACTGCCCTATGAAATTGTTTTTGTTGTATCTACTGTAGCATAGTTCGTCCTCATTTTTCATATAAATATCTAATGAGCATTCCAAACTATGAAAAATGAAACCCTTTCATTGACTTCAGTGGGAGCTATGCAGTATGAAATAGGACTTCTAGAAGCAAACTTAATGAAATTAGTAAACCCAAATCAGTAACCAATTTTGTCTTGTTCAATTTATTGTTATAAATAAAATTATTCTAGGTGTATGGGAGAAGTTTTCTTCAGCATCTCGTATGAGAACTCTACCTTAAAACAGTGCAGTTACTGGATACTCACAAACAGAAATAGTTGTAGGAAATCACCGTATTTGAATATATAATATGAAGTGGTTCAATATTGTACAAGATCAACTGTCAGGTCATTGTTAATAAGCCACAAAGAAAAGATATCTGGGATTATTCTGTAATTACTATTTTGAATCATTCATTAAAAATTATAGTTCTCTTGATTCCAGAACACCAAATTGCTTGTCAAATATATCTGATCCTTGATTTAAGTTGTCCTAGAAACTAAAGAACCTGTTACTTCAAAAAAACTTTCATGCAGCCTTTAGAGATGCACACATATGCCTGTACATTCAGATTCTTGCATATGCTGTTTTTCTTGGCCAGTTTTCTGGGGTCCATGAAAAAAAATCTGCAGACGCACATATGGGGATATAAAAATATGCCTACAGTTTTAGATACTTGAATATTCTAAGAAGCTCCATAGAAATGTATCTAAATATACTTTGCAGACCTGTTCATAAAAGGAGGGGAAAAAAGTGATGTGTATATATGATGCATGGGACCACCAACTTAACTAGAAGACAAAGCTGAAAAGTACATGCAACATTGAAACACTTTGTCATGGTATTAGGACCAAACTATGATTTTTGGAGCGTAAGACTGTAATCATGGAGAAAGAAAAAGGAAAATTGATCTTTAGGTACTGTGAAGTTTAGACTTAGTGATGTTGAGGGAACCCCTGGAACATCTAACGTAGCTTTTACCTGTGTTCAGGTGGACTAGATGTATTAATAGAGAAAAATTCTATCAAGGGTTTTTAATGAGCATAAAGACACCTTTTCTCAAAAAGCCCTTGAGCTGGAGATTATTGAAGGCTGGCACAATGTGCCAGCACATATGTTTACTCTGTTATTCCACTCTTCCGTTATGAGTCATAGCCAGAAAAGGGACTATCAGGCTAGATGAACCTTTGGTCAGACCCATAAYGGCTGTTACTCTGTAGAGATTCCCTTGCAACTGGAAATCCAGTGGGCTCTGTTAGCAAGATTTAATTAAACTGACAGCTGGCAGGGAGCTTTGAGCCACAAATGTGAAGAAAAAAAAAAAAAAACAACAGACTATTCCAAATAAAAATATGGAACTAAGTCCTTCTGAGGAGATGCAAAAAGGATCCTTTCCTGTCATACATACAATTTTATTAGAAGGGAAGCATTTTGTCCATTTTGGCCTCAATCAGTATAATAATATGCCTTTTTCCTACTCCCTTCAGTGACAAACAAAATGCAACAAATAATTTATGCTTTGAACTTATCTCATTTTTCTTCATTAATTATCAACAAACAGGTGTTTGCTGCTCAGACGTGGTCTGAGAAGTGCTGGTGAGAATTTTCATCTCTCTGTGAAGTTACTGTGAAATAAGCCAGGGGATGAATTTATGTTCAAACTCCACTGTAACTGTSCAGGTACATGCTGTTTTCCTGTAATGATGAACAGATTTCCTTTCTGAGAGAGCAGAGTTATCCATCTCTTAGTGGGGTGGAAATCTGCATACCCAACCTTACTTTAGAGTACCTTTTTTTTGGTCATATCCTCTCTGGGAAAACTGATTTTGAGCAGGTCATTTAAGCCCCATTGYACTGGTTCATTCTCAGAAAGGATGATCCTGGCTTTGTAGACAGAATTACCTGAGTTAGACCTGGAGAGAGGTTTTGACAGATGTTCTGAAAATAGTGAGAATGTGCTCAATGGGAAAATACCAGGAGACTGTGGTATAAGTAAATTATTTTCTTATCTTCTCCCTTGCTAGTCACTAGTCACTAGATTTAGCACTTCAGAGAAGCTGGGCTTCTTTCTGGCCAGCTGTGAGAATGAAATCTAAGTTATCTGTTAAGACATGATCTTGATTGTTTCTCAGAATTTACAACTCTGGCAGGTAACTCTGTGTACATGCCCTTGTGCTGTGCTTGTTTTTTGATAGGTCCTTGCCTGTTTCATTTCACTGCCTCTGTTTGAGAGACCTAGGCTGACTGTATRTTCACCAATGCCATAAGCATCATTTCACTGTGCCTTGTTAAAAAATGGACAGAATCTGTCGGCTTTGATTTTAAATCACGCACTCACTGCCCAAGTCGAGCTTGGCTTGCAATGCCAATCATCTGAGACATGCAACTTGGAGGAAAGCATAGTAACGCTGTGAGAGCAGGTATTCCATTTAGGAAGTCCCATGTGGGATTGCCTCTGCACTTTTATCATCGGCAGCATTGCCCTTCAGCTTCTAAAGGACTGACCTGAATCTAGCAGCCACACAGATAGTTAAAGGTGATTGCTAGTACATTAGTATATTATTTTCCAATAAATAATCAGACACCCTCAGAGAAGCCCATCAATGGCTAATTCTATTGCACATAGTTTTGCACTCTTAAWGTCCTTTTTCCGTATAGGATTTTACTCCAAACACCTCTGTAGCATTGCAGCTGCTGGAGTCTCTTTAAGTGCATGGCAGACATATTTCCTTCATGAAATACTTTTGGCCTTGACTACAGCTATGATGATCGTGAGGAGACTAAGCATTCCTGTTCTGTGTCACATAAGATAGTGTAGGGCAGTGTCCTTCTCATGGGACGTGGGGGAAGTATGGTATGGGGCAAAGACATAGATTCTGTGCAGCACTGAAGGTTTTTTGTGGGTTTTCTCATCTGGAGGGAGTTTCCAGGGAATAATGCTATAGTGGGAACGTATACGTTGGCTTGGAGATAGGAGGCTAACAGAGAAGCTGAAGACCCTTAGTGTCCCTTTTCTGCTCACCTGCTCCCTACCAACTATAATCTCATGCTTCATGGTTTTTTTCTATGCAAGAGATGAATCTTAAAGCAAGTGAGTAGAAGCGTCACAGGGGAGGAAAAGATTGTGAAAGTATGAGTGGAGAATGGCTGGACTTTGGTCACTAGGATAGCTATGCACACAGTTTACTTCATATGGAAAACCTGCCAATAATTACTTTATTTATCAAGAAGTAAAGTCGTCTTTGTGAAAAGGGCTAGCCCAGGCTAGTAATCAATTTACGATTTTACAAAAACTCAGATGAATTGTATTTGGACACTGACATCCTTAAGTATTGACCCAGGGAGCCCAGATCTGAAGCCTGAAGTTGAAGCATGTCTCGCAGACTGTACACAAATGTCTGGTATGGGATGTAGCAGACCTCATGTGCACACGTCACAGTGTGGAAATGCATGAGCGTAGCAAGCTCACTGTGCCTTACTTGTCCTCTCTTCTTGTAGAGACATATTGTACACAGGGGCTTGGGTGTCTTAAACTGTTGTGTGTGTGTGTGTGTGTATATATTATGTTGCTTTTTTTCATTGGAGTTAAATTTATCCTCAGATAAGCTATCACTAGTGCTATTCTGCAGTTCATCTCTCTTTTTTTTTCTCCCATATTCCTTTCATTTTCATTTTTTGGCTACTCTGGGTTCTAAAATAAGTCAGTCCATCTGTACAGAAAACAAACACAAGAAAAGAGAGGGAAGAAGTTGTGCTCTTCAGGGCTGTAGCTTGTTTTTTACTGTTGAAAATTATTTCCTTCTGCTTTTCCATCTTTCCATCACTGGAAACTTTCTAAAAGGTGGCAAAGGCATTCCTAATGAAACTGCCTTTCCAAATATTAAATTCAGTGGAACTTTGTACATCTTTGGTCGATTGTGATCTTTCTCATATGCAGAAAAATAGTCTTGAAGTTGTGGTATTTTGGCTGCTATCAGAATTCAAAATTTGAAAAAGTTAAAATTTCAATATTCAAATTTCTAGTAACTTTTATTGAGCTCTTCTGGGATTTGAAAATACATGTTTGACTTGAATATTTCAATGCAAACTCCCAAGGTAGCTTTATTATGGTGGGTTTGGAAGAGCTATACTTGTTCCTCTACTCTTTCTCTTGGCAGAAGTATATGTATTTCACTGATGAAACTTCGCAAATAAGCAGAGCAAGAAAGTTCTTTGGAAGTCTGGAGAATAAAAGATTCATTCCTACTGCATATTTTTTCCACTTCAAAACTTGACAGTGATTAATCATAAAGCATTGCAAACAAAGGTATATTATTATTTTAGTACTAGGCATTTGCAGAAGATTTTGTTTTAGGATCAGCACTATTATTTGTGCATTACGCTGAACAATGAGTGACTGTAGCACAGCCCTCCAGTCCTTACTTCCTTTGTTATCTTCCCTTTGTCTTCTATGTTATCTTCATTTTTTTCCTCACTTGCTACTTTCATCAAGTAATATAGGATGGATTTTTTGTTACTGCAAGGTGGAGTTGCTTTCTCACAAGTCCATGGGGCTAATCATACGTCTTTATTCAAGATATAACTCAGAGTAAATTGAAGTACCTTCATTTTCCCTCTGTTACATCTTTTGACAGATTTGATGGGCAATACATTTCAGAATTAATTAATTTTGAAAACATGTATTTCTGCATTTTTCTTTTATAATGAGCGAGATATAAGTGCTCCATGCATAATAGATTTTTGTCTGGTATAATTTTTGATAGCTTTTGGGAAAAAGAAAAACATAATGAAGGATGCTTAAAAATGTTATATGTGATAGAAGAATTGTATCAAATTATTGAAACCATGTGATCAGATGAGTAGTATGGACATAGAAAAATCCTTCGGGCCCTTGATGAGATAGTTTGTTGATCAAAGTTCTATGTGGAGACTAGATGCACATTAAAATAGGCTTTTATTTCAGCTTGTGTTAACAGCATAATGGTGTCCACTACTGTGCAATGTTCAGTAAAAGTAATTTTGTTCTTAGTGATTATAGATTTTTTTGTGTAATTGGGTTTTTCTTTGCTTCATTGTCTTCAAAATATGGTGGATCTATCAAACATTTTATTAGAGGATAGTGAGTTGCAGACATCTTTTGTCAGTTACTAGACACCTTCAATATATAATCTATCACAAAGCAACCACTTCCTCCCATTTTTTTTACAGCTAATGGTGATTTCCTGTAGCACAGTTATTATTTGCATGCAAGGAGCTGGGTCTGGATTCTTCTAATTTTAAAACATTAAAATCTAGGCAGCAACAAAGCCTGGAAAGCATTTGCAAGATTTCATCTCTAGCAGAACAAAAAAGGGTACAGCTCTGTGGCAAGGATTGAACTGTGGTTCAACCACCTTCCCAGTGTTTGATCTGTTTTCTATGTCCTAAGCCTTCCTTGACTTACAGACATTGCTTTTCATCCATTTGATAGCTACATTAGTAAAAGTATCCAGATTTTCCTTCTACTGTAGTGTGCTGTTAGCATATTTAATTCTGAACACAGTTGCATTCGTTCATCTGATGTCACTGAGCAGCTTGGTTGAGGTTGACTGAGATCCATATATTCTGGCTGAGCCTTTCCAAGTTTGGCCTCGGGGAGCAAAAGCTCTTCTTCCCATTAGCTGCCATTCTTTACAGGGGATTTTGCATTAGATGTGCACTTTGATGGAAAGAGCAGGTTCTTCTGTTTCTTCCTGCATGGATAACAGTTTTCTCCCCATGCTTTTCCTTCTTTGATGTTAGGTAGAGCCTTTGTTCCTTTCAGAATGTTAGTGAGAATGAAGCCATGTTTCTACCACCTGAAAAAATGACAGGCAGGGTTAAATCCTGTCCTAATACAACTATTGACAGACTACGTAAAAGCAGACATTGATCCTACTTGCTGGTCATTTCCCAACAAGGCAAGGCAGTGCATTCCCACTGTTTTAGAAATAGCGGGAATAGGCCTGAATCAGATCACTTATCGGACCTCCTATCCAGAATCCTTAGTCTCAATCTAAAAATTTTTCAGTGATTCAACTTACAGAGTTGCTACCTGTATTCTTACTGACTAAGGACTTTATTCTTTCCTGAATAAGGACTGAGAATATATAGTAGACATATATGCCTGCTGTATCATTTACCAGACAGGATTAATTCAGAAGATTAATCTGATATTCATGTCCTCAAACAAAAGACAGATGTGAGTAATTAGACATTTAGTGAAAGTAAACATTCCTGTATTTCTGCAATTTATTTTATATGTACATAGATGGTACCTTTCATCCAAGAATATGTAAGTACCTTTTCAGCATTTATTATACTCCAGAATTAAAACCATTTTAATGTTTTTACTGTTGTCCCATCATTTCTACACTGTTGTTACATGCCTTAAAGCAGACTAACACGTGTTCAATTTGCAAGCTCTCTTCTATTGCATGCATAGGTCTTCTGAACACTTTTCCTGCTTCTTCCTTCAGCTCTAAGTTCTCAGGCTCACTGCAGCCTTCTAAGCATGTCTCCTGGTCAGTCACTTTTGACCTGATGCCTTTTTTTCTCTAGGGCTTTATGAATTAAGCTAATCCTTCATCCCAACATGCTTCAAGRAAAGACTAATTAGCAGATCCACTCACTCCTAAACTACTTCTTAAGAGATATTTTACCACTTGGTATTAAACACATAGAGACATCAGGCTCCTCTCTTTGACTTTGTTCTCTGATCCAAATCTCACAACACATTGCCACAGAYGTTCTTAAAGCTACAGTAGCTGTGTAGCCAACTTTAATTCAGTTACACTTTTAAAATCAAGGTAGGCTTCTGCAGGTTTATTTATGTGGAAGGCTATGGAATGACTCTTGTTCACTCACCAACTCATTCCTTTATTTTACTGCTGTGTTATAAAAGAAGTATTGCTGATTCTTAGTATCACTATATCTTCAACTGGTGTAAAGAAACATAAAGACCTGAAGCAATATACAAGACTTAGCTTTATTCTCTTCATATTTTATAACCCTCAATGGTAAGAAGTCAGCAGATAAAGTTCATTACTATTTTTAGATCCTAATGGTGTTCTTGCCCAAGTGTCCAGCTCTCAAAGTACTTTAAAGTCAGATAAATATAGTTAGGTACTAACATCAAAATAGATACATGAATTTTGCAAATGTAACTTGCAGTCTAGATACCTAATTAAATAAACTCAGCCTTCCTAATTTGTTTAAGAGAAGGTTACTTAACTTATAACTTAATCACATAACTTAATAATGTATAAGTTGTTGTGTTTGGAAGAATGAGGGAGATGGATCTCTGTTTTTGATGAAAAAGGTGTAACCAGACCCAGTTGTTGTAAACTGAAGTTAGAAACATTAAACTGATGAAAAGGAACACTTTTTTTTTCAGTAATGAGGATTATAAATCATTGGAGAAACTTCTACAGGGGTGTGGCATGTGGCACACCATTCATACCTTGAAATGTTTATTTTTTTAGCTATAGACACTTTAGTTCAGATGGAAATCAGCTGGTTTCAGACCTTATAGGGTAACATTCTTTGACTCACAACACATGGAACCACTCAGAAATTGTATTTCCATTTCATTGGAAATTCTGATATGAAAAAATTAAAACAAATACTGAAATTTTCCATAGTGAAAATAGAATATTTATTTCTATAACTTTTTTGTCTCAGTAACGCTTACGTGTCGTCTTGTACTGAATAAAAAAGCAAAAAAAACCCTCMAAATGATACATTTGGAATAAAAAATTCACATTTTATCTTAAAGTTCTAATATTGCTAAGATAAAAGGAAAAAATTCAACCAGTATGTCTTTTCATCCTTTAAGATTTTGTCAAACAAGTGCAAAATATTTCAGTTTTAATGAAACTGCCTTTCCAAAAGCTAACTTAGGCCTTTGAAAAAGATTCTGATCAACCTTAAGTGTGGAAAAGACCAAGGTAGATGATGACAATTGTCTCTTTGGGCCTGAAAATCTTTTCTCTTTTAGTCTAATCCATGAACAGAGCTCCTCATATACGATGTCATCTCTGTAAGATAATGGTGACTTGGAAGAGAACTTCAGCTTGTTCCTGCATGGCTGAAGTCAGCGTGGCTGCTGATGACAATTTCCATGAAAGCAGACTAGGCTCTTTGGGCACAAGGTTGCAAGTGAGCTCTTGAGCAATGTTAGCAGGGGCTTAACTTTAGGCGTGCTATGTGGAGAATTTATGCAGTAAAACCCATTACCTCCATGTGCAAGATTTTGTTGTAGGAGACTGTGAGTCTATATTATATTTGCTTTCTGGGGATTAGATTTACCTACAAAATTCCCTGTCAGAAGTGATCCCTTCTCAATTTGCATTACAAATTTGGGCTTATAATTTCATGTAGAGAAAACCACAGAATTCTCTTTTCCCAGTTTCAAACAAAACTCAGCTGACAGTTATTTTGTTTTACTTCAAATTTGAGGCTATTTTTTGAACATCACATTCAAGCTTAAACATCAGTAATCAAACTCAGACTTATCTTCATTAAAGTTAAGTAAGTCTTTACATGCAAACTATTTTGATAGCTCAAATTCTGAGAAAATAAATATTTGATGACTAGAGATAACCTAAGCTAAATAACATATGCCTAATTTTAAGAATAATTCCCTGATACTAGACTGTTTGGTTAAAGGAATACATAAAGAAAGATGGAAGTAATTGCTTTTGCCACCAACATTCTGTAAGACAGCAAAAAGCAGAAGGGATTTTTTTTTTTTTTAATTCCAGTGAATACAAAAAATCTGTGACTATTTTATGACCACAAAGAAGAAGAATGTCTTCACTTATAAAACCAGACCAAAAAGTTTCGGAATGAGAACATTAATCACTGCTGCTATTTTTCTTAGAAAGCATGATTAAAAGTTGGGTTCTGCTGCCTGTGTACAGCATTTAAGTGCAAAGGAGGTGACTGAAGGCAATCTCTGAACACCGTGATAGCAGTAAGAAGCATGCAAGGGAAAAATAGGACACCAGCCAACATTAAAACCAGGACAACTTAACTGAAAAGAGTCTTTTATACCACTGATAAAATATTTAAAATAAACAGGGCGGGGAGTGGAATAAAAAAATGTTAAACCAAAGATCCCCGTAGGGAACAAATTATCCTAGAAGAGGAAAGGTTATATTTATTTAGAAATAAATGTTTTTACAAAATCCAGCCCTTCTTGTGGTGGGGTTTCTTTTCCAGCCTAAACATATTATAAGGAATGCTATAAGCTCCTGTGTCATCTTCATGATGCTGAATACACCCATCGGGGATTGTGACTTGGGACCCTTCATTGATTATACTTGGAGGTGAACTGGCGATTTTTATGCCTGACCCACCTCTAGAATTTTTTGAAGCAGCCATTTGCATCTAAACTCCCTAAAACATCAAATCCAAATCTTTACTGCTACTCAGGCCCATTAGTACTGAGAATTTCAGAGAAATGGAGGAAAGAATAAAGGCCATATTCAAGCAAGTTTACTTTCAGAAAAAAATATGTTAGGTAACCACAGGCCAGGGTTTGAGTTCACACTATTACTTTGTTATAAATGAGAACTGATGTTACTTTAAAAAAACAATTTGAAAATCTTTTAGAATTTAGGCATTTATGAAATTTCTTTTCATAACCTAAGTTTTCGTGATCTTTAGAAAACAAACAAAAACAAAGAGGGTCTCCATTCCTCATTAAGGATGTACCTGGCATGTGGCCAGAAAACAGAAAATAGCAGTATATTTCTTTTTTCATATTATGCCTCTGCAAGTTCTAAATCTGCAAGTAGGAAGAACCATGTTTCCCTGGAGGGAGATATTCATGCCCACTGTGATGATAAAAAAAGACATAGCTGTGAAAGCATTGCAACAGCTGACCAGTAAATGTAAGTGAAGACCAATTTCGATTACATTCTTTTGGCCACGGATTGTTTTGAAGTTTGACTGGGCATCCCATGTCCTTTATGAACTAGTTATACAGTGATTCACTGTGGAGAGGAAAATTCCTCTCTCACAACCTTCCAGAATTCATTCTTTTCAGGCTTTTTTTTTGCTGGGTATGTGATTTTTACCCATTCATAAACATTTCTACTACAGATGAATTTTTCTTTTAGCCTCTCACTTTCAAGACTGTGAAAGTTGGCTTCCATTTACACAAATAGCACTAAAAAGTCAAAGGATGAAAAATGTGTTGTTTGTGTTTTTTTTTTTCAAACCTGCAAAAAAAAAAAAAATCAGTAGGTTTGGTGATGGTAAGAATATCCCTTGCAGTTATTTTCCCTCGGATGCTGGTGTTAATGGAAGCTGTAGTGGTACATTAAGAACCATTTCTTCCGGGGAAGAAAAAAAAAAAAGACAATTTTTTACTGTTCAGAATGGAACTATAAAATAACAGATCTCACTTGCTTCATGTCACTTTAGAGACAGACTCTGGTGACTGAAACCAATAGCCAGTGGTCTCATATGGAGCCAGAGCTGGTTTTTTTCTTTCTTCCTGTTCTATTTTAGAATTAACATCTGCTTTGCCCATGAAGTAGGTATCTGTGTGAGTGCATGTGTTTGTGAAATATGCATGGCTGTATGCCTGTGAATACATATAGGAATGTAAAAAAACAGATTTAAAAGAAATGGGTGAATTGTATTTATCGGAATGTTTTGTGTTCTTTCATGGTTTCACTGAATGTCTTCTAATTTTTTTTTTTTTTTTCAAAAGAATGAATAAAAGGAAGACCCAACAAAAAACGTTGCTAAAAGGCCTTTTCTAAAACACTAAAATAAATGAGAGAGACTTTGAGCTCTTAAAGGCTGTTAGTTTTGAGTAGAAAAGCTCATGACTGTAGCTGACATGTTAGTGAAAGAACATCATCGACCTGCTTGTGCATTAAAAACTTCTTTGTCATAAATATTAAGGGATTTTGAGAAAATGCATTTTTACTTAAATAAAGAAAAAAAGACATCAATGTATGGGCTCAAAATGCAGACTGTTTTTGTCTGTTACAAGATTATAACAAAAGCTCTCATCCGCCATTATGTCTTAGTGTATTGGATACTAAGTGCCACTTTTGTCAATTCAGAGCAAAGTATTATTTAAATTATTTAAATTTTTTAATGTCTTTCTTTCTGTTACCTTACATCAAAAAGTATTGCCACTACTGGCTGAAGAATTAACTGTCTTTGCAAGAGTAACTGAATTGTTTGCTGAGGTATTTGGTGAGCTTCTGAGGAAATGAAAAGCCACAAGAGTTTAGGATATTTCCATTCTGCAGTTAGTTGATGACTGCAACAAAGGAGGTGTACTGGAATGCGGTTTTATTAAACTAGATTTGGACATGAATATCCGTGAAGATGCCATGGCATGGACTCCAGTGGGAGCACAGAGCCTGCAGAAGGCTCAGGTTCTTATTCGTAAAGCTAAGCTACCCTGAAGTCCATATAGGCACATCGGTGGTCATATGGTTTCTTGGGGCAGTTAAGTGAAGGTAGCTCTGCAAAGAATGCACGGCTGCATTCAGACCTCCCTGCTACAGTACTTTGGCATTAAGGAGACAGTTACATTTTGAAGAATTATTGCTTGTGAAATTTGATCTTCAACTTGTAATTATATCTTCCTAGTGTCACTCCCTGTTGACTCATACTCTAGAAAATTATTGTTAAGGACATCTAGGGATACACAACAGGATGGCAGCAAGTTGGTTGTGGTTTGAATAATAATTCCTAAAATTTCCTGATTGTCAGCATCAGTGAAAGTCCCAGGCAGAACAGTCACTTACCTTATTTTTCTTTAACATTCACATTTCTTAGCATCCAAATTTATCAAATAATGAACTGTCTGCTTAAAATGAAGTTCTTGATGGATTCACTAAGTCACAAGGCTATTCTGATCTTTGTCAACAGAACTTGAGTGTGGAGCATCTTGTTTTTATACCTCCAACAATCTTCATGCTGAACTAGGTTCCTGGCAATTAGAACAGACTTTCAATATAACCAGGTCTAGATTGTCTGGACTTTCAATATAACCAGGGGAAGGACTGGAAGAGGAGGAGAAATGTAATTGTCTGGTTTTCCCCATGTTGTCTTACATCATGTGATACTGTCAGAAGTGTTCAGTCTCCTGTCAGACAGAGGCTGTGTCTGCCTCTGACAGCACCCTGTGTGCCTCACAGGAGGGTTTCTTACTGAGGCTTCTTCTGAGTCTCTGACATCTGTTCCCTTACTTGGAATAAGAACTTCTCTGCCTTCACATATTTCTGTAATGTCTTTTGGAAACTTTCCACAGTCCTACATTAAAATTTTCTTGGCCTACTGACCAGTCACATATAATTCATCTTAAAAAAAGAAAATGTATGCTTGAAGGCAGCTGAGAAAGTCCTGCCAGGTAGGACTCAGTCCCAGATGTGCTCTGGTTATATGTCTTGAGCTTTTTCAGGAACAATGTGATTTGTGATGAAGCTGCCATGAAATAATTGACTTGCAATGATGTATGCTGAGTCAGGTGCGGTATGCCTCCTTATGCTAAGAAATAAATAGCTTGTCAAAACAAGGCATAGCTTGATCCCTTCCCCTTTTACAATAGTAGGGCTAGGTATATACATGGAGAGATAAAATAGTTTAGAGGGTAAACTGGTTCTGAGTAGTACGGTTGTGGTCTCAACACTGAACACACTTGAACTGAAAACTGTCTTCAGCTTTTTTGATACAAAGACAGTGCCCTTTCTTGTGTATCCTACTTAGTTGGTCCATAATGTAGTGCTGGATCCTAACTGGGGTAGGAGAGAATATGGCCCTGCTATTTACGTTTAGCTTCATCTTTCAGTCTTTGCTTCAGGAAATTCATTTGTTAGTGCAAGTTTTCTACCAAGTCTGCTTGCTGTTTTCCAAATACACATTCAACATGACTTCTTCTGACACCCACCTCTGCATACTTGAGTATTTAATGGTTTACAATTAGCATGCCATCTTGTGACTTCAGAACCCATGAGAGATAAAATGAATGTTTATCACTGTAAAATCACCATAAGTTTAACCACCAAAATGATGCAGGTACTACATTTCCCTTTTGTTTTATTTTTTCTTTCGTAGAATCATTGTTGTAAGAGCACAAAAAGAAAGGAAAAAGCTCATTGATCCAGTGTACTGACAATATCTTCAAAATCTATCAGTTTTTTGTTTGGTGATAACCTATTTCCCACAAGCTGTGTTATACAAAGCACCTGTAAGCCAGCCAAGCCTAGCATGGAACAATTTGTTTAAGATGTGATTTTTATCACAATGGAGAAAACAACTCAAAAACATATTATTGTAGATCAGGGCTGGATATGTCCCTGTTTTAAAAGTACATGAGTTACGAGCTGCTAACCATGGTGCAGAGCAACTGGACTGGGCCCCTGACCATGAGTGGGGCAATGCTTGCCTTGAGCCTGATTTGCAGCTCCCACCTCTGCTCTCCTCCTCTTCATCATCCCCTGGCCCCAGGTGCTGGATATCACACTTGATAGCTGTTAGAAGACAAATGGATACTTACCATCACTGACACAGTGCAGTTCATATTAACTGTTTTGTTCCTCAAATCAGGCTCTGGGATGACTGGGTACAACCTTAGTTTTACACATCTGAGAACAGACAAAAGAGGCTTAGCACAGTTTGGTGCTAAGACTTTTTTTTTCCCCAGAGTCGTTGAAGAACTACTTTCCACCAGTGACGTCTTAATGTCTTTAAAATGTGTGACAGATGCAAACCCTTAACTTCATCTCCTATGTCATATATGAATTAGGGAGTGGGTACAATAGGAGTGGGTACAATTACTGGTATCTGTTCCTAGTTGAGCTACCTGAAATGAGTCTGCCTGTCTGACTCCCTTCTTGGTCTCAGTAACAGCTTTTAGTGCAGCCCTCTCTGAAGTCTGTCCATAAGTCCTTTTAATTGACCGGGTTTGAACACAACATTTCCTTTTCGGTAAGAAGATAGTTAGCTCTCATTTCCTCATACAAATGTTAGATTAATCATAATTTTAGCCAAGGGAAATTTAGACCGATGTATTTTTTTAGGTACATCCCCAGACAATGAAGGATAACAAAAGTTTTAGAAACCAGAAACAGGGACAAGCAGTCACCATGCCAAATCAGTCAGAAATGCTGACAGGGCGAAACATGTAGACACTATGTGTTCTTATGATTCACAGCCATAAGTCCTCCAGGGGCATTAGGTGTCTGAACCATCTGCCCCTTGGCACCTCTGCAGCAAATGGTAAAGCCATTGGTACCATGTACGAGACATCTGTTCTCAAATCCTATTTCTTCTTGATTTGGGGAAATCTCTCTTTTGTTCACACTTCATAAGATTATCCTAACTACTGGCCTTAAAACCTGTCCTTTTGGTACCTCTGCTAGCTTTTTGGAGGAATAATTATTCCTTATTCAGTTTGCTGGCTCCTATGAATCCTTTTCGTAGACACTCATCTCTCTCTGTGTCTGGGCACTTAGCCCAGGCTGTAGATTTCAAAGGCAGCAGGGTGCTGAGAGGTTAGACACCATAATGTTTTAAGTACCTTTGTGGATCTAGCATTTCATCATTAGCTGAAAATTGATACTCTGTTATTTGTTTGAGCAACAGCCGTATATGCAGTATATAGATAAGGGTGTACACAAAGTGTTTTGTGTGTTGGCGATAGCTTACACAATTCATTATAAATGTAGCTACAAGGCTGAAGTGCATTTTATTTTGTTCCTGTTAGTACTTAACACATTCTTCAATGTAGAGATGCTAAGATGCACAGTACAGTCATGATTGAACTTGCTGCTGCAATGATGGAATGGTGTTTCTTCTACACCATTTTGACTTAAAATAGCTTTTTTAGATACTGCAGTTTTTCATTGCTTGATATCCATTCCACACAGATTGTAGATGGCTGTATATAGTGTATTATATGTACGCATTTTGTAATATTTGCATTTGAGTTTTATGTGGAAAGAATTTTTTTTTTTCCTAAGGGCCATTGCATGAATAGAAACGGTYGAAAAATGTACTTTCAAAATTTATGAGGTAACAAATTATTCCTTCATGTCATTTTTTAGTATCTATTTTACTTTTTGTGCCTGAATGACTTTGGGGACAGTTGAGAGCTTGGCATTGTTTTTCAGTTTTTCCTTTTTAACAGTGAATAGCTGTTTGTTAAATTTACAAGATGTCTGCTAAATATTTCTCTTATATTTCAGCCCTGTTACTTGAGAAAGAGATTGCCATAAAGGACTTTTTGAGTGTTTATCACAATAGCTTAATATCAGTTTAGAAAATTGGCTAAAGCTTTTCATAGTACAGTGTCCATCTTTTTGTTACTGGATTGTCAAAGATACTTGGTGAATATGAGGGTCACCTGCTATACAGGCTCATCTGTTGTTATTGGCAAATTAGCTGTCTGTCATGGGCAGCCAGGCTGTTCATAAAAATGTGGAGAAATGTGTCACCAGAGAAAGGCACTATATTCCATTTTAAAGCAGATAAGAGTAAATTATTTACGTTATATCTTTATACTATTTACAGATGCTAAAGAAATGTGTACAAACCATTTTTGTAAGAAATGGCAGATGTTCTGATTTGCAAATATTATTTCTTTCATGTAAAGCAGAGAAGAATTCAGGATAAATCTATATGGTAGTATGCATCTCTCAATCTAACACAATAATAATGTAACTTCCCAAGAAATTGATGCATAGCTGAAAAAGGTGATATGTTTGCCTGTGACTAAAACTGTCTGATTTAATTTGAAAGTTGTTATTTTTATACTGGCAGTTGATAATTCCATGCTTCATTTATGCCATGTCTAAACTTGATTCAAACTTAGGATCTGCCTGTGCAGAGAACTATTGAGGTCGATTAGATTCTGCAAAGGCAGAACAAAATCTGATAATGAATCCCCAGCATTTTCTAAATATTACATAGAATAGAATAGAATAGAATAGAATAGAATAGAATAGAATAGAATATTTCAGTGGAAGGGACCTACAATAATCACCTAGTCCAACTGCCTGACCAATTCAGGGCTGACCAAAAACTAAAGCACGTTATTAAGGGCACTGTCCAAATGCCTCTTAAACACTGACCAGCATGGGGCAGCTTTGAACCATTCCCAGTTATTCTTTGAGTAAAAGAAATAAAAAAGGCTTCTTAAATACCTTTATTTTGTTTGTTTGTTTTATTTAAAGATTAAATACATTCAACTTAAGAAAGCTAACACAAGAGACCTCTGTAACCTCTTCATGTAGCTCTACATCCCAAGCTGCATCCGGCTGGACCCTTGGTTTTTTTCAAATCCTATCACTGACAGTGTGTATCAACCTAATTTGTGAAGTACTTTGGAAAAACATAAGGTTGACATTTTGATAGAGAGGACAAGACTGTTGAGAAAGTTGGAAAGTCTCCCCATATACAACATAGCCATCTAACTGGGACATTAGTTGACTAATTACTTTTAATATGTAGACATGTATATGCCCCAAATGATCTTATACATCAGAAAATAAATACCAGCACTCATTAAAAATAGAACAGCTCTTTTAAAACACATTCTTATTCTTACTTACACTGAAGGCAAACTTCATTGTAGAAGTATTTGGACGCAGAGATGCAAAAATTATAATTTGCTTTGCCTTTGTCTAGTAACATGTCACTTTTTGTTAGAAATAAATATTTTCTCATTTTCTTAATTTTCTGGTTTTATTAATGATTAGATTCTCCCCAAGAGGCTCTTATTTTGGGAGTAACAACAGGCAAGAGGAAATATTGGTGGGAGTTAGATGTACCAATGCGAATCAGGCAATAGTTCTTAAAGGAAAAAAATAGTTAAACAAATCAGCAAACAATCACAGAAAGATCATTGATGGTATAGGAAGTTGGTGCTAATCTGGACTCAGTGCTTCATGAAACAGGCTCAAGGAATTTCTCTCCTTGTCTGCTCATAGATAACAGTGTCGTAACTGGGAAGTAGAGATTCCCCTGCACCGGTCTATGAAAGCCATTAGAAATCACTGAGTTTCTGTAGAAATTTGTCCCTTTTTGCAGGACAGGTAAAATGTAAAGATTTCAATTTCCACTTTCCTCCTTCTGTCAGGAAGAGGTATAAATATCTTCTCTGAGTTTGCGTGCATTTGCTGATTACTAATTTAGAATATTCAATGACAACCCCAAACCTCTTAAATAATTAAGACAACTGAATTAAGAATGTCATAATAACAATTAGAAGTGATCTGTATGTATTCGTTCATGAGAGAACATTTCAAATTCTCTACTTGATTCTGTAACCACAGCATTTATTGTTAACCTTATACTGTCTGTTGAAAAAGCAGAGGTGTATGATAGTACCAATACCTGGTGCTGGAGACCCACATTATGAACATAACTGTCAAATTGTGGCTCCATAGTTAAATGCAGTCCTGTGGCAAGGCTGGGTTCTCAGCTGCCATAATTTGGGGTAGGTCTGTAGAACTCAGTCCAGCTGAGCCAGAGCGCGGTGCTTGAGGATCTGGTTCAGGACGTTGTTTAAAATTTTGTATAAAAAAAAAAGTAACAGGTAACTGAGTTGTACTCTTTAATGCAGCATTAAGTGTGTAAGTTTATACATTGCATATTTCAAAATACATAGATAAGGTAACTTTTGGCTGCACTGCTATAGCTCAGATTAGTATCTTGTTTTCTTTGCCTGCCTGGTTAATTATGGATTATCTAAATTGTGGATATTCAGCATGTTAAAATTCTTTTTTTTTTTCCTTTTAATTTTTCTCAGGAGGTGTTTGTATTGCTCAGTCACTCAAAATCCCTCGAGAACCAAGACCAGGAGAATTCGAAAAGATCATCAAACGCTTGTTGGAAACTCCAAATGCTCGAGCAGTGATCATGTTTGCAAATGAAGATGATATTAGGTGCCTGTTTCTTAATTTTGTGTGTTGAAGATGTTCTCTCTCCACAGAGGTGCTCAATTGGCTGGTGCAGAATAGAGTAACACAGGAGGTTTCAGATTCAATCCCGCGTAAAAATTCTTGGAAATCTGGTGATAAGAAATTGAGTTGCAGTTATACAGTGTGCTGGTCCTTATTCTGTGGAGATCTAACCTGTTCCTAGTTCCTAAGAGTGCAGCTCCAATAGATTGTTATTTAGTGACTGAAAAGGAAGAAATCAATCAGAATGCTAGAAAAATATGGCTAAAGATGAAACAAATTAACTTGTAAGGTACTGTATCTTGAGTTCACTACAGCTGTTGTTGAATATGCTTTAGACTGTGAAAACTATTGACTAATTGGTTAGTGTGAGCTTACTTATGCATAGCCAGAATTAATGCTGGGGATTCTAAAATTCTTTGTAAATGCAGTTTGTTTAATTAGTCATTTGTTGTTTATTTTCAGGCGAATACTGGAAGCAGCCAAAAAAGCTAATCAATCTGGACATTTCCTCTGGATTGGCTCAGATAGTTGGGGGTCAAAAATTTCACCGGTTCAGCAGCAGGAAGAGATTGCTGAAGGAGCAGTAACCATTCTGCCCAAAAGAACATCAATAGATGGTAGGAATACACATGGCACAAAAACCTCATTTTCTGACAATGTTCAAGCACTCTAACTCTCTTAAAAAAAAAATTTAAAAAAATCATGTAGTCCTTGATTACAGGGAAATCAGGGAAAACTTTCCAACTAAGTAACTTGAGTTGGCCTGATCCAATATTCATTTAATACCTCTGTTGAGATGAGGAGATGCTGAATCTGCAGTTAGGCAATCTTATAATTGTCTAATAACTAGAGCATGTGTGGTGGAGAGCTTCTTACCCGTAGCCTGGTGGCTCTTTGCGACAAAAAGGGAGAGTATCGGATGGATGATAATGAGTCAGCTCCCTGGGAGGAGATCAATCTAGGCTCTGCATTCCTCTCCTAAATTTACTTTAAGAAGATATTAACAAAGTTTCTGACTTGGTGGATGAAGTGGAAGTTATTGGTTTGAATCACCTTATTCCTGCGAGGGTACTGGACATAGTAACATCTCTTATTGTCTGCGTAAGTGCTCTAGACTGGTAAATGATTAGAAAAACTGAGCACTATTGATGCTACTTGGAGAATTTAGTGACATGGAAATATTTGTAAAGAACTTAATCCAGACAGTGTGTGTTAGTCATGATTTCATGATGGCTGCTGGGTTGTAGGGGTAAGGCTGGTGCAGAATCTGACCACGTTTAAGCAGGAATCTTTAGTTTCTCAGCTAGGGTCATTAAACATATAAATAGAAGCAGAATTTTAGGTGTCCTAGAAGCCCTCTGGTTCAACAGAGAGGTACCTGGTGATTTTAGGTGGCCTTGGAATGAAATTTACTTGGATCACAGTCTTTGACTAAGTAGTGATTATAGTTTGCCTAATTTCTTGTAAGTATCCAATTCTTTATTTGGGTCATCTGTGTACTAAAAATTAAGTTATTATTTCCCTAACCATCTGCATTGCATTTTTTTAATTATAGAATTCTGCTGGAGCTTTAGAGACTCTTTAACTGCTGTAGGTATTTTAAAAAATCTTGTTCTACAGCAAATATGGGATAATAACAAATATACTATTTTTTTTAATCCTTAGATACTACTATGCTCATAAAATACCTTATTATAGTAGTTTGTACCTAAAGCTTTTTCTTGTTCTGATATTTATACAAAATCTGTTATTGCCTTTAAATGACTATTTTTATGCTGTATCATATTTTAATACTTCTTTCACTTCTCTTAAATGTAGGATTTGATAGATATTTTCGGAGCCGAACACTTGCTAACAATCGAAGAAATGTATGGTTTGCAGAATTTTGGGAGGAAAACTTTGGATGCAAGTTAGGATCACATGGAAAAAGAAATAGCAATATCAAGAAATGCACAGGTAACTGTGAAAGTAAAACATTTTCTGTAAGTTGTTTATTGGCATGCAGGAAAAGAACTGCTTTCTTTTCATCACTCTTCTGGCTCCCTTCAGTTCTCCAATACAAATTATTGTGTTGTAAGAAAAGTGTGACATCTTTTCTTAAACCTGAAGAAAAAATTCATGGGCGATGTTCAAGAAAGTTAGTAGTTAATTTGCACAAATCCAATGGTGGTACATATTTTGTTAAAGACCTGTGGCTGTGGTTCAATTCCATTCATGTTTTCAGTGACCTCCTCTCTCACCCCATCTATAGTTGTCAATATGATTTTTTTTTTTTTAGTGAATGGGCACATCACAGTAATTCTCATATTGTTATCCCTGAAGTATATACAGAGAAAATTAAATTTCTGTTTAAACTGTTGAGGTCTTGATGATAGGTCAAGTCATGAATTCCTTATTTAGTTTACAAACTGTGTTTGAGGATGGAGTAAAAATCAAATCAATATGTCCTTATTACTTGTCCTCATGTGAAAAGAACAGGATTCTATGTCGTATTATAAAGCTGAAAGTCTCTATGAAGTTTGAGCAAAAACTCTATGTAACTGGCACTGGTGTTCTCAAACCTGCTTGCTCAGGCATCATACCCAGACACAATTGTCACAACAGCTAATATAGCAGTTGCATCAGTAGCTCTGAGTTTCATCTCGCCTATGAGATGGCTTTTTGCTGTTCCTTGCAGGGTTTACTACAAGATTGTTACCTTTAGTCTTCTGTGACTACAGCAGACTATTTATGTTACTTTTTGTATAGATAGTTTTTTGCCTAATGTCAGGGCTCCCGGTGTCATTTTCCTAATTACTTCCACCACCCCCAGCAGTACTGGTGGTGACCACCACCTCTGTGACTAGTGGCAGCAGTAATACTCCATTATCTGCACTGCATACATAAGTCATCCATGTGCCTTGATTTCCCTGGCAGTGTTTTCTTTCACCAAACAATATTTTCCACGTGGAACGTGAACATTTTTGTGCACTTGCTCTTCCAGGATTTCTGGCTGCCTATTGACACTGTCATGTAGCCTTTGTTATAGAGGTGCCCTTCCAAACTTTCTGAGAAAAAAAGCTGCACACCAGCACCCCACTTCTCCTGGGTTTGTCAGACAGACATACCGTGCAGTCTCCAAGCACATGCACCATCAGTCCTGCACTTCCTGAACCATCAGATTTATTGTATGTGTACTGTGCCATCAATTCAAAGACTTACTGCACTGGGCTTCGCAACACACAGATATATCTCACACAGAAATATGAAAGCCATGCATGCACTCTCTCATTTCAGCAACAATGCCTTGTCTTCTGCCTTTTTCCACATAGTCCACAAAAAAAAGGATGATATTCAGTTTCTCACTGAGCTAAATGATAGCTCATTACTCTAATCCTTTACTCTTTGGCCTTGATTCATATAGCACTAAGTCATGGCTGGGTAGTTACCTATGTCTGGGAAGGGATTATTTTGTTTTTACTATTTTAAGTGGAAAACAGATGCTTTTTTGAAGTTCTTCAGGTGGAATGAGTAGTGTATGTGCTGTAGTTTGGGAAGCTCTAAATGTTACCGCAGAGGGTTGTATGACTTGTCTCAGCCTCATCACATCTGTCAAATTGAATTACCAAGTGGAAAGTAGTGTATAAAATGCATAGGCTGTACATTGATAGGTACAAAGTAATTTGCGATTTGAAATGGATATCCGCATCTTTTATGAAACAAAATTATGGTATGCTCTCTGTGCCTGACAGAAAGAAAACGTATTTTCTGCACCCAGAAAGTTAACATAGTATCAAGGGATGGGATTAAGACGTGGGCAGTCTCACATGCATTTTTCACCTGCATTTTTCACCTGCAGGGGAAAAAGCTATGAATTCTTCTGCAAGCAACAGTATCTACGAGTGATAGGACCCTTGACTAAAACCATTTAAAGGTGGCTTACTACAATGGAAAAGACACTTGGACAGCAGCAGACCTGAAACAAGCTGATGATTCATCATGATCCCTATGCTTATCTAACTCAAATTTAAAGGGTTGGATAACAAAAATAACCAAAATGTATTCCTTTTAAGTAAACTGAATCAAGAGATGAGGGTGGAAGTTCAAAATAAACCTCCTGTGATTTAAGGAGAAATGCTAGGTGGAGAATGGGGGAGAGACCCCCCCAGTCTAGACCTAGAGAATCACAGATGGCATCTTGACCCACCCCAGTTCATTTGTCGTGGCCTTCCATGCACAAAAGAGAGGCAGCAATGAAATCCTGGCTGGTTCTTCATACCACAGCCCTCAAAGCAGATGAGTCAGTCTACTATGATCTTCTACGTCTGCTAAAGATTAAAGAGGAGAATATCCCACCCATGAATTTATCTTTCCCTTGAAAGGCCAAAGATGTTACTTCATGGCCAAGAATGCTCTGAAATAATGGCGGTAAATGAAAGAAATGAATGAACCCCTGAATTTCAGTAAGGATATAGGAGCTGTTACATTTAATTTGTTTATAACTTAATATTGAAGACTTTGATCCTTGGCCTATCCCAGTTGCCAGTTGTCCTTCCAGTGGGTTTTCTCTGAAACTTTATGTGTACTTTCTCAGTCCTAAATTTCAGCTCAATTCTTAAAAGGAATGTATTCCCATCTCTAGTTCAGGACTTGAAGACTGAACTTAAAAACACCATTTATCATAATTTTCCCATATTTTATCTGCGCACTGCAGATAATAAGATCATCTTTGTCTTTTGCCCMCTAGCCCAATTTGTATATCATGTCAATAGCCAGTGATACACTGAAAGAAATCCAAAAGCTCAAGATAAAGCCATAATCTGAAAATCTCCCTCTCCAAAGATATTAAAAGGCAAATTGATAAGTAAAAAGTTTTCTTGGGCTTGAGATGTGTTTTGCTAGGCATTCCTGTTTATCTTAGCTAGGAGGTACTTGAATCTTTTTCTCATATGACATTTGTAAGTCACAACAACAACAAAACTGATATCCCTGTTCTCTATTTAGTCGAGTTATCTGTTCATAGCTTTAAATTTTTACTACCTGCAGTCAGGATGCTACCAATCTAATCCAATTTCAAGCATTTTTTTTCCTATGAAGATACTAGAAAATGCTTCCTAGCAAAAAAATATTTCTCTTTTTTCTTTTCCATGTAAAATGGAAGTCTTTTTAGCACTGAAAGTCCTGAAAGGGATTTCCTCTCCTTCTTCAAGGTTAAGAATTACAAAAGGGCATAAGCCTTCTTACCTCCTTCTGTTCGTATACATTACTGATTATTATAGTCTAGTGTTGTAATGGCTTAAACAGTTTATTTAAAGAAAACTGCTATTTTAGAACTGTTTAAAAATACTGTTTAATTGTGGTTGCTGTTGCTTCTTATTCCTAAAAGAATTTGTGCTTTGGAGATACATAAAGTAATAAAGTTCTTTTGAGTTTGTCTGTTCATTTGCTTTCTGATTTTTGCCAGTTTACAGAAAGCAATGATTCACCTAAACTTTAAAAAAGTAACTGCTTTGCCACTATTGATTTGCAACTAGCTCTATGTGTTTCTAAATGTGAGTGTACATTGATCAAATCATCAAGATTAGAACAGTTCATTGAAAAATATTAGAGATTTTTTTCCCAACCTTTCTGGAATTTAAAAAAAAAAAAAAAAATCAAATCGGGCCATTAACTTAGTAAACATGAAACAATAATTCAATGACTACCCTTAGAGTTTTTTAACTGGGAAAGGGGAAAGGCATTTGCAGAGAAAACTCGTTTGTCTTACTACAACAAAATGGAAAAGAATGGAGCACTACAAGGATTGAACTGTCTGTAGAGGTTACAAGAAGCCTCACTTTACATATTTATTCAAGGTGCAGGTTTTCTATATTCAATAAAAAGATCTTTAGTGAGACATGAATCTTTCAGGGATCTTCAACAGTCTTTCTTTAGCACTGGAATCTCTTTGTGGGAATGAGAAGTGAGGAGATGAGAAGCTTTTCATTCATCCCTATGCCCCAGCAGAAAACTGTAAAGACAGAGACAACATTCATCCTTTGATTACCTACATTCTTCAAGAGGAAGGGCTTGCACCATGGTTGCGGGAGATGGCAGAGACGGTATGCCTCTTGCTCTACTTTAAATTTAACATCGTGGAGAATTTTTCCATACCCTCAGCTTCCCACTTGACTCAATTGGTGGGCCAAGTTTTTGGTAGCTGAAGATTTAGCATTACTTAGAAACATCGTGGACTGACCAGATTTATTCCTGGTGTTGTGTTGTTAACTCCAGCTCTTGGTTGTTGAGCTATTAATTGTCAGTCCTACCTTAAGGTAGGTTTCTAGACCTTGTATTTCTTAAGAAATGTCCAAAAGTATGAATAAAAAGATTTGAAAATGAAACAAAATTTGAAGATGAAACAAAGATATCCCAGAGTACTCTTTTAAAAATTGCATTGAATTGTGGGGCTGACAGTATATACCATCACTCTTTCAGAAGACCAAAACACAGTGATAGAAAAAGAAAGCAGCATTAATAATGAGGAGTTAAGGGGGAAGGGTAAGAATTAAATGAAATGTACTCAGATTTGCTTCCATTAACTTCGCAGAATGTTAATATTTGATTTAATTCTAACAAAAAATTCTGGAAAAGTCTTCTTTACATGTATATGTGAGTACACATGTAGATTTTTTTTGTGTTTGCATGCATAAGCAGATAGAAATCTAACATGAAGTGAAGTTACTTACTGTATCATGTTTTAATGTGTACAATGGTAGCCTCAAATTCAAATCTGACATAAAAAGATATAGTTCCATTGASATTCTGGATTTTCCCCATAACATCCCTTCAAGGCATGCATTTATCAGAGTATTTACAGTCTTTGAACAGCAAAATGTGGCCCTTTAATAAAACCTCAGCAAAAACATTAATTTAAAAAGCTCTTTCATGCACATCCCTACAGAAGTAGTCTCTCCCCGTTTTGTATGGTTAGCATTTTAACTACTCTGCTAAACCTAATCAGCCTTTAACTGCCTATAATGACTGACTGCACTGCTAAAAATAAAGATGGAAGAGTTTCCAAAAGCATATAGAGACCTGTGTAAATTAGTCTAATTTCAATTTGCTCTATCAAACTGAACTATTTGTTTCACTGAAAAAAATCACAGTGCAGTATAATAGATGTCATGCATACCTAGGAACTTTCCAGATACATTATTTAATTGTTTTCTCTTGACTAACCTCTTTGAAAATACAATTACACCTAAAAATGTTAATAGAAAGAAGTAGATTTACTCATATGCTTATGCAGCCACATTCTGAAAAACTTACAGAACAAACTGAAAATTTCAGTAGCAGAATGTGAATCTTGCAGAGGTACACTGCATTGCTATTTAGTTTGGGTAATGGTTCCATTACCATAAAGTCACTCCTAAAGTAGTTTTTTTCTTGATGAGACATACACAAAATTAAAAAAAATCAGCATAGGTGCAGTTGAGACACATGGTGAGTTGTACCACAATTCCCGAAAGGCACTAAGGCTCAGGAGGGACTGTTTTTGAGCACACAGAAAGAGCTGCATGCTCTCCCTCTTTGTGTGACTTGTGTGTTGTGATCAGTATGTTTAGGCATAAGAGGTAGAAAGGACAATTCTTATTCTTTCTCTTCTTTTGCTTTCTTTGCCATTTTCTTGATTCCCATTTGAAAAGTAGCTTATAAACACATTGCAGAAGGATTTTTGACTTTTTATTTATATTTATAAAATGTCTATTGCTGTTTTGTGTAAGTACAGTAATTCTACGTAAAAATCACAGTAGTCAGATTTGCAGCATGATAAGCAGGAGCCAAGCTGACTGTTGAATCTTTGCTACCCATCACATCAATTGGACACAAAAGACTTTGAGGAGTGTTTGCCATAGTCTGAGCTGTTTCTTAATCTGCTTTGGACATTATCTCAGAACTACGAAAACTGTGTGTTACAGGTAGCTGCACCGCAGTGGTCCCATGCTGCCTCTAATGTAACATTAAATCAAACTGTATCATGTGCCATTAAATAATACATGGAGCCAGAGAGCATTTACTTTTGGTTTTAGGACAATAGATCATGTCCCAGGTGGCACCAAGACCTCTTCCAATAACCTAAATGAAGTTTAATCTCTTTATTATGGTATACCATAGGCCATAGACTCACAATTTTTGCAGATTTTTTCTGGTTCCCAATTTCAGAAGCCTGGGTAGTCAATTCCAAAGAAAAAGTTGATGTCTGAGAATGGTGAGTGACATTCTGCCAAAATTAACAAGACTGAAATACAGACTTTCTCATGCTATACATCATGTCAGAATGTTTAGACCAAATTCTCTCCTCATGGTAGAGAACTGGCAGGCATGAATCTTGCTGTCTCTCTGCTGTCAGTGTCTCATAGAATGATAAGCGATAGAAGACCATAGCTTGAGGTATATTTGATCAAAATATACACATTCAGTTGTCTTACAAAGGGCCAGTTCTGGCTCTTATTCCAGAAACTACAGCATTTCAGATGATTCAAGTTAAATAGTATTTCATTCCAGCAACTGCTAATGTGCATAAGTTTTACTCAATATGTCTGAGAGATGTCAAAAAAGGGGACCTAACATATGCTGCCCATTCACTGATTTGATTTCTTCATTTCACTTGCTGTCATCCATTTTGTTATTTCACTAGTTGTTAGTATTTTTAAATCTCTTTATAACATATCCAGTGGAATATCACTTCTCAATCCTGTTGTCAAAGCTTAGGTTCACCTACAAAACATTTCATTTAAAAAAGCTTATTATTCTAATATGAAGAAGGAATTGTTGGTATACTCCATAGAGGTCTTTGTTTCTCTATAATTTTATTCATACATAGGAATTCAAGTCTTGTATTCTGTCAGGAAATGTATCAATTTTAGATTTATAATGTTTTACAAAGTTATGAGTCATATTCCACTGCACAATCATTTAAATAGAGTATCTTGCCGTTTTAGATTTGATACACTTGCTGCCAAGTTGGAATACTTTTAATATGCATATGTATGTGCACATGTGTGGATGTATTTGCTAGTAACTTATGAGTCCAGAAATTCTTATTCCAGCTCACAGTCTCTGCCAGAATGGCATATCCTAGTGAACAAATTGCTGCTTTAAGTAAAATTTTGTGTGAACTCTGGAACCTTCTCAAATGTAGCCTCAGAAAACTTGTGACCAATATTACCTACTATGTAACTTCGATGTCACACACGTAAGAATTTCATCCTTGTTCCTGGGAGACAATAGTAAGTTCCTGGGAGACAATAGTAAGTTACTCTGTCATTTCCAGTACCAGCCAAACCACTTTGGACAGATGCTAGTAGAACAGGGAAGTCAATAGTTGAAGTGTTGCATGCCGTTCTTCATCAGTTTGCTCTTCTGGTCTGCCTCAAACAGACCCTTGCTGTGAATGGGAAGACGTGTTCTGTATAAGCCTGAGTCCCAGATATCCTTCTTCAGGTAGAAAAGATATTTGTTGTTTTCCCTTCTGAGCAAGTTCTTGTAATCCTGCCTTGTGAGAGGACTGGAAGAACTGTTTTAATTTTGTATATACATCATCTGTGCCATTATTCAAACCTTTCAGGTTACAGTGCTTAAACATTTATAAGTATGCACATTTGGTGTGCTTGCTACTGACTAGATGCTTCATTAGAATACAAGTACTATAATAAAAAATGGTTTAAGTCTTCAAAAAGGACCATTAGCTGCATAGTTTTCAATGTCCTTGGATGTGGTCAGACAGGCTGATCTGCTCATTGTAACCTCATAAGAGGTTACTCATCCTTCAGACCTGTTGATGACTGTCCAATCACTCTAGCACTGTTCTGTGAACTAATCTGGTTGAGGACTTTGGAGGCGAAACTTCGTTACCCAGATCAGCAGCAGGCATGTTAATTTGGTTGAAAATATTCTTCCATATTCGCAAGGAGTGGTCCATGATACCTTTTTTCCTGGTCTGTTCCGTGGTGGGGGATACCAGTTGGGCAGAGAAAGAGTGGCCTTTGTGAGGTACCTTCTTCCCCAAGTGGCCCAGGTGCCCTGAGACCATGTCTATGATGTTATCAAACAGTGCACCTCTGCAGAGCAAACCAGTCGATGATGAGCCTCTGCGATCCTCACTGTACTCGTTTCAAGAGATTTTACTTCAGGGTAGTATGGTCCTTTGAGCTGGAGGGCCATAGCTGTATTCCCACCACTCATTCTATGGTTTGCTTTCCTCTGAAAGGCACTGGAATTGTGCACAGCAAGACTGCTCCACCATGTGAAAGTGGGGGCAGTCAGGAAATTTGTTTCAAAAGCGCATTCCTTGTCCAAATACGACATGAGTGTAGCTGCACTACTTGAGTGTAGCTCAAGTGACAGAGTGGGTAGAGCTGAAGAAAGGTGGACCTCCCCCCCCCATCTAGTGTTTTCAGAGTCTGTATGGCGAGGGACATGACACTGATCCCTCTGAGTAAGTCAGAAGTATATAGAGTCCTCTCTGTGCTCAGTTCCTGCGAACAAGCAGGATTTGACTGCTCTTGGCCCTTATTTGCAGAAGACCGCTAACTACAAACTAGCATTGCATTATCCGTTGATTAGCTGTTCTGAGGGGGGAAAAGTATATTTAATACATAGCTCAATATTTATAAGCTATTTTTAATATTCTTGGAGTATGCAATGATTCAAGATATATATTTAAATTTACCAGTATGTAGTTTCTCAGTAGATCAAAAAAAAGTAGCTTGTTTGTCCTGTTTTGTAAATGCAGAAAAATGTCATCTCACACATATACTGGAATACAGAGTGACAGTGTGAGAACAAACAGTTCCCACAAAACAGCCTTTTCTCTATTAGCTAATACTTGATTTACAGGATATCAACAAGTTAAAACAAATTTGGGCACAAGGGAAAAGAAAATGGTAAAACAAGGGAAATTGTTTAATCTTTCTATTGTGATCTTTCTACTGATTAATTATGTTCGATATTTAAAAAAATTTCAACTTATTCTGATGTTAGATACCACCAATACCCCAAGTAAATCTATATTTTTAATAATTATATTAATTTTATAATATAATTAGTATAGGTAAACTAAGTGGTTTCATAATTTCATGAAGCAGCAAGGAAAATGCTCAGTGTGGACTGCTTTTAGATCATGAATATTTTCAATACACTGAATAATTATTCACCTGTGAAATGCCCCTGATTTATAAGTAATTGCTCACCTTTTGTGGAAGGGAGTTCAGATTGGTCATCTGTAAACAGATGCAGATGCTTTTTAATCTACTGAGTAGAATTTTATTGCAGAAATAGACCCAGCAAAATCAGTGGGCCATACATAATGGGCTGTAGTATAAATCAGTGTAGAAAAGGAGGTCAGAATTTGGCTTTTAATGGATAAGTGTATCCATTAAATGTACCAATTATAGTTCAATACTTCCAGAATATTATTTGTACCCCATATTTGAGATAGTGTTTTTGTATGGAGGGTTCTTATGAAAGGTCAGGTAGAAGCACAAGTGTCCCCAATTTGTGTTAAAATCAGCGTACAGGGGAGGAGAGGTGTATTTGTTACATTGAATTTACACTGGTTTAACTGCATGGCTGGGCATAATGATTTTGACCCAAATTCTAGCTCTGGACTAGTGCATGTTCARGGCTTGCAGGATTGTCCTTGGGTGGAGCTCATGAGACAGGATTTACTTAATTCTTTAACTTCTGGCAGGCCACCTCCACATGTCTCAGTAAGCTGCTTAGACTGGTATGACTTACGCTGTGAGGATGCCCATCTCTCTTTATGGACGGCAAATAGACCTAGATGACTAATTTGGATGAGGTACCCTACTTTTAGATTGCTCAAGTCAAGGGAAATGAATCCCATTCCATGGTTGCACAGATCACCGCCTTCTCAACAAAGCAATCTGCCTTCCCAGTTCATGTAAGATCCTGGTGATAACTCCAGTATTTGCTTATATTAATTATGACTGTATTACTTAAATGTTTAGAGGTCATTTAGCATCCTTACAGGTACTTTCACAGACAGAAGCAAAAAGGAAGGTAATACATGGCAGTCCTCTGTACATAGATTATCAACAAATATTCCTCAGATCTGAATATGTGACTATTTGCCTATTGATAATACCATAGATTTTCAGGATGCAATATCCTGTTAAATTACACAAAATATTTTGAAGGTACTTGTTGACAAAGGTTTATGTTTAAGGTTTATATTTAGGCTTTGTTTAAAAATGAAATATTTAATTATTCTGGCCAAGATCCTTTTCTTCTGTGATGAGATAATCCCAGGAGACAGACAATTAAGGCTTTAAAATCTTTCATGAATCTACATAGTCTACGTGATCTGTCACTGAGACAAAAGCAGCTGGTGTTGTGATCTCACATGCTACGTACCCTGTGGAAAATAAGTTACTTTCAATTTATTAAAGTGATACTGTGGGATAAGGTGTGCTTCCATTACTGGTATCTTCAGCTGCATCAGTAAACAACGGCTGATTAATGTTGTGGGGTTTTTCTACTGTATCTTCAGCTTTTACTGAACTTTTGGCAGCCAAGGATGGTCTTGGTTGATTCGTTACTGTCTTAGTTAAATATCAAGATAGTGAAAGGGAAGGTCTATGCACTATGTGTATTCCACCTGACGCCACAAAATAATAAGACCCAAATGCCTTCAAAAGCTCTGCAGTCATGGGGCAGGTGGTGTGCTGAGGCCAGGGTCTACCATGCCATTCAGGTTTCCCTTGCTTCCTGTCTGTTCCCTACCATCCCATGTGCTCAAGTATAAACTCTTTGGGCCAGAGATTGCATTTCTCAGATTTTTTTTTTTAACACTGTTTTCCTGTTGTCTTCTTTCAAGCAAAGAGGAAGAAAAACGAGTTGGCATTTGCACATGTCATAAACCTGTTCAGAGGAGTCCAGTAGAATTTAAGTGCCACATAAGCATTGTTTGGCTTAGAAAAGAAGGGTGTTTTTTCACTCTTAGTGTTCAGTTCCGACTATTGGTAGACATTTTCCTGAGCCATACCCTTGAAAGAGCAGTCCTTCAGAGACTCTCAGACAGATCAACAATTATTCTCTCATCTTGAAATGAACAAATAATTTCCAGCATCAGAAGCACTTCAAGGTGACATTTTAAATTGTCTCTTCCTGTGACTTTTGAAACTACGGCAAACAAGAAACAAATTCATTTTATTCCTGTTAGATTTTGAAAAAGAACCTGAGACTCTAAAAGTGGCGGTTTTAGGAACATTGCAAGTGTTGGCCTGGAGAGTGATTGAATAAGCTCTGCAATTCACTGAACCTTCTTGCAAGATATATTACATATAAAATCTGAAAATATAACAAACAGTCCATGTGCATAGATCACTGGAATAATTGATTTTTCTTTTTAACTTTTTGGACAGAAATGTTAGCATCTGCCAAAAGGCCACAGTAGGGAAAAGCAATTTGCAAAATTGAATAGTATGACTATGAGACAAAAAGGCTGTCATGTTCTGCATCCTACTTAAAAGTGTGTAACGTTCCTCAAATTCTAGATAAAAACTATCCAGAAAGAAAAATGTACAGACCACAAATTAGCCATTGACTTTGTAATTAGTAATTCCAAATAAATAATAAATATATGATTACAAATGGTTTCACAGAATTTGGGAAGAGAAAAGGAGGCTAAATTTGCTGTATAAATCGCTGATTATTTACTGATAGATAAAGCACTCACATTCAGGGATTTAATTCCTGGAACTCATTGCTTTTATTTTTTAATTAGACTGGACATATATCATTCTAACTTTTCTGCAAAATTAGAGTAGAAATTTAATAGGAAAAAACTTGCTCATGAACTTTTGATACCTCTCCACTGGATTTTAGGGGAAATCCATAGTTGCAGCAGTGTTTTAAAATGGAGAGAGGAAAAAATAATAAAAGGAAGAAGAATTAATTTGCTGTATTAGATTGTACAAGTCTTCAAGTCAGCTAACAGAACTGAAAGTGAGTATGCAAAGGTCTTTTACATTTGCAATTTCTGTGTGCAGTGGGATAGCGTCGAATGTAAAGATTGGTACCTGACAGCTTCCAGGAAAAAGGGCAAATAAATCTACATACTATACTGTAGCTTCTGCACTTTTTTCAGCAGAAAAGTCCATATCCTATGGCCTGGATATCAGCCTTCATGGTAAAACTTTCCTGGCACTCTCTGTTAAACATTGTTCCTTTACACAGGCTCTGATTGACCCATACCTTTGCAAGCTGCAGTATCAGACTTTCAGGTCTGCATAAGATTTGGGTTGAATTTTGTATGAGTATGAAGGTCACTTTCCATCTTATCTGAACTGTTTTCACTAATTCCTCTGTAAAATTGTATTTTGTGTAATTTATGATGATAATAAAGAAAACAGGGTTTGGAACACGAGACCAAAGATTTTGCAACTTAGTTGCACAGAGATAAAATACAAAGGATGTATAATGGCCAAATCTTCAATGCTGTACATGAGTGTTGCTTTATTGACATGAAGAGGTATGAGATTTGAGAGGATATGGCCTCCCAAATGAGAGTAATAACTTGATTTTTGTGTGGAAATCACAGAGAGGTCAGTAATCAAAGGCTGAGTAGGATAAGAAAAGCTTTAAAGGAATGATCAGAAGGGAAGCTACATTGCTTTTCACTTCAGAAGACAAGAGTTTTAGATCTTAAAAGTAGGATGAAAATAAGCAGAGATTTATAGACAGGTTGCACAGAACCTTGAAATTGAGACAAGAAGTTTGAACATCCTATGAAAAGGGTAATCAACCAAGAATTTGTCCTCAGCAATACTAAATTCTAAAATTCTCTAGTATTGATGAAACGAAAATTGTATGTGGGAAGGAACTGCAGTGCGTATTGCTCCTTGAAATCTCTTTTGGTCTTCTGTTACATGGTTCTATTTTCCACAGTTTATGCTTTTTGTTTTCCTCATTTTAGCATGAATCACTCTTCTGAAAAAAAGCACTAAAATTTCTTGCAGCCTCCTTCGCTGTGTTATTGGATTATGCTGGATTTTGCTTTTAGAGCCTCTAAGATAAGGGCTATATGTTTATTTTCAGTTATATATGTGACATTAAGAAAAAGAAAATGTGCTTTTAGAATTTGGATGGTGCTTTTACCACCTTCCTTGCCTTTTTGTAGTGCTCCTTTAAAAAAAAAAAAAAAATCAACATTCCGATATTCATTTTTTCTTGGTTTATTTATTTATTTTTCTTCTTTTTTAGAAAGGTGTATCTGAGCATATTTTGGTCGTGATGACAAAGGCGCTCACTTGTATTCCTATCCAGAATTGGGTCTGGTACACTCTTCCAGATAAAACCCAACAACATCCTTTCTCTTCTTGGGGTTCTCTGCTTGTTGTTCATGTTGGTCATTTACAGTATCTCTGGCTGATGCTTCATTATGATATTTACCTGCCTGAAATGTGGCTATCTGAAATTTCCAATGATCATGTTTTCTGCTTCTTCAGTCTCTATAACTTTCTGTAGCATTTAATTTCCCTTGCTGCTATCGTGGCTGAGTGGCCAAAAACATCATCCTCTCACTCTTTCTGATCACTCAAGGAGTTCAATTCTGTGACATTTGTTGATAAGGTTAAATTTTAACTTGTTGCCTCATCTGTTCTTTAATATACAGTGTTAATTCTGCACCTGGTCTGATATCATTTCTCATTCCTAGACAGTTGGTTCATGGCATTCAAGTCCTTAGTAACTCTTTTATAATACTATGTACATTTTGCTATTGCTCAGTACATTAATTCCTTTATTAACATGTTTTTGACTAGGTTTTTTGTTTTCCAAAGTCCTCCTTTTTTAAATGCAGCTTTGAATGCTAGTTTAAATTAGTTCTCATTTAAGGGTGAGGAACTTAATTACATTATGATCAAGCATTTCAGGTGTTATTATGCCTTCAAACAATTTGCTGTGCAATATTTAGAAATATCCTGCAAGGTAGGCTGTATGGGGCCCACTTACGCATCTGTGCAGGACTGCACTGAGTTCAGTAGCGTTTCACAGCTGAAAGGACTTAAGAATGATTATGGCAACATGCAGCATGTCTTAAATATGTTTTCTACACATGTAAAAATATTCCATAGCCAGTTCCACAGAGAAATAATAATTTTAAGTGCCTGTACTTTGCCCTCTTGTGATACCTCCCTAGAGAGTAGGTGGTTATTTGAAAAACTGCATTATTAATACTTTTCACTGGTCATATTTTCTGTTCTTCAATTTTGTATGTGATTCATTTTCTGATCAAAGGATGATGATATAACCCTATTTCTTGGTTTCTGACATCCATACAGTTCTACTTTCCGGGGCGTTCCATTTTTAAATATTACTACTGTGTACAGCATGCATGTGTATGTGTCTTGGTATGCATTTATTCTCCTATATAAAATCTCCTTTCCCTCTACCTTAATTCCATTGTCATCCCTAATCTGTATGCAAGTCCACAGAGGATGCTTTTGGAGCAAAATATTTTGCCTTTCCCACTCCCCTCTCCTCCCTCTAATCTTTGTGTTACTGATCTTCAGTTCAGCATAGAAACTCTGAGCGGGAGGTGGAGAAGGGCTGAGGGAGTTATTAAGAGTCAGAGCAGGCTGCCTGGAGAAAGGGGAGCTGAAGCTGTGGGAGCCGGGACTTGGGGCTGGACCTCTTGGTGTTGACATGCACTGGCAGGCCACAGGGGAACTGTTCCCAGTCCCCTCTCCCTCGTTCCTAATCTCAGATGATATATTTGAACTGTTCAGGAAAGCGGAGCACTTCCAATGACTGCTGTTATACATTCAGGACCAATTTCAGAAAGTGGGAAAAAATACAATAAGGGTCAAAACCTTTATTCCTTATTTATTATTCAGGAAATCCTCTTCAGAAGCAGAATTGCAAAGAAGATCAGTCTTCTATTTCAAAAAGGATTTTGACATTTGGAATTGAAATTAAACCAGACCATTTTAAAATTAAAAGCAAAAGAGAATTAAACCTAATTCTTCTTCAATGAAAATACTATAGTGTGTTATCTAACATAAAAATCAAATGCATGTAACCAAAAGTTTCAAACTGGTTCAGTTCTAAAATGCAACAGTCATATTTTCAACATAGTGCCGATTTTCTGTGTTGTTTTCCCTGGAAACCAAAATGTTGGTGAGTAAGTTTTTTAGAAAGTATTTTTGTTGTGATAGAAATACATTCTCTAATGAAATGTAACTCTGTAACAAAGCCTCCCCATAAGTCTATAGTTTAAGATGAGAAAAAAAGTATGATTTGGGACCCAGAAAAAATAACTTTTATCAGAGCAGTGTATAATAATTTATTGTATACAGTACATATGTGAACAGCTACCTGTGCAAACGTTTATCAGGCACATAGTTGATGGAGACAATAATGACAGTGTGTATAAATGACATGCTGATTATGATGAATCACACAGATAAAAATGTTGACATTGATGTCTAGCGATTTTCCATGTCTCTGGACAATGGATTTATCTTTCTATGGGGCTATTTTTCAGAAGAGAATATCTAAGTTATCCATTTCATCTCTTCCTCAAAATCAAAGATGTGATTGTAGAAGTAGAATGTCAGGTGGGAGCTGGGTATACTCACCACTTAACATTTATATATTTCCTGAAACCCAGCTATGTCGATAACTACAAGAGGTTGAAGATCTCTGGAGAATGCAAATCTGATGCTCTTATAGAACTTTTTTTATTTAAAGCTTATTTCCAAAAATTGCAGCATTCACGTCTCTTCTCTTATCCTGGCCTATGACCCCCTGAAAAGATTAGGATGAAAATTTTAACAAGTTACTGCACATGTATCACAGGGACATGTTACTCAGCTTTTTTGAAAGACTAAGTTTTGGCAGTATCATGACATTAGAAATGAAGTAGATCTGGTTCACGACGAGTTATTGTTCAAGAAAGCTGTGGTTTTCTTTGTTTTTAATTCCAAGTACATTGATAATTGTGGAAATCTTATCTTTAACACAAGCTTTTCTTGTTCAGAAGATTTCTTCTAATGTTCTTCCTTATTTGTGGGGACTATTGTATTGTTCTGATATTTAGAAAAACCAACCCCCTCTTACTGGTGGATAAACTTTTCTTGGCCAGGCGTTAGAGCAGCTCTCTCTTTCCTCTTCAGTATTCATGCTGTACAACAGACAAATTCTTGGTTTTTCATGAGCCACCCAGGGTAAGAATGCACCCAGCTACGTGGACACAGATTTCATCTCAGCTGTGAAATTACGTCAGCTGGCAGGCTCTGGTGGAGGGGAAGCATCTAGTGACTGTGAAAGCTGAACAGTCTTCAGGGCTCCAAGCAAAGCAAAGTCTCCAGTCAGAGCAGTGGACATTTTACTTTTTGTTAGGCCATGTGCAAACTTCGAGAATTCCTGTTTCAAAAGCGTGCATTGTTTTCATACACTGTGGTTTCACTGTCACTTTGGTTATTGATAATTTAGGTACAGAAATTTCCCCACAATTAGAAACTGATTGCTAATTCAAATATAGACAGATTGGTAATATTTTAGGGTGTGATTTTGATTCTCAATGTGATTGCTTGTGAATAGAACTGTGCTGTACAAACCTGGGTCCATTGTCCATTCGTACCTGCCAAAAAAGAGAGGAAAAAAAAGGAGAGGAAATGTTACTTCTATCCTGCCCCAAATCCTGTGTTGTCTACCTGCTTGATTACTTATCTGTTGCATGCAGTGGTATATTAATTGTAACTTCCTGGTCAGTAGATCCGTGATACCCCGTAAAAAGGTTTTATATCTGTAGATGCTGTCTGGCCTGTCGTCTTCCACTACCCTTGGGCTATGTCACTTTTACATAAACTGAGCTTAATGAGGTGATTCTCAAATGAATTTCATCTTTTAAAGGTTAAATATTTTAACTAGAATTAAATCGTGAGGAAACCTAGAGGACTCGCATGGAGGTAGCAGCCTGAGCCTGGTGAGGTTGTGTATCATACCGCATGCTTCCTAGCATTGTGCTATGATGCTTTCAGCTTTGGGGAGTGGACCTCTCCCTGATTTTCCCTTGATCACAGTGTGTTGCTCAATGCAAATCATTCTAATAGCGAGGGGAAGGCTATAATGTTTCAAACTTGCCTTTGGTAGTTTGTTAAAAAAGCCCATTCAGAGAACACAGGAGACGCAATTTATAATGCTGAACTTTTCCTTTCTGAGGTGTGAGAGGCTGGGTACAACTCTGAAAGAATCTTAAAGCTCATAGAAGTCTGGCTCCATGGCACTCGAAGATGTGTACAGGACAGAAATGCAGATAATTCTGACAGCAAAGGAGGGACCCCAAACAATGGCTGAGGCTGATACCTGAAGCAGAAAATGCTAATTTATCTCAACTGTAAARTATGGAGTGGTTGGACCCTAGAACAGATGGGAAGAATTATAGTGTTATATGCATTTCACTGTAAGGAAGGGAGAAAGGAAAGAATTTTATTTTTATATTGCCTTCTTATTTAATGGTTTTATTTCTCTGTTACTAGCTTCTTTTCTTCACCTTCTGCTCTCACCATAATCCATTCCTCCTCCTTCTCATTTAATCTGATCTCTAGAGTTTATTGAACTATGTCAGATCACTCTGTAGAAGCAACTTTTGGATTAGCCCATGTTTGTTAGGTCTTATAATCAGAGTATAATAGTTAGGTGCATTCAAGTAGGCTTGAAAAGGAACAAATAGCGTAAGTTTTCACAGCAACTATTCAGTGTGACAGTCTTACAAGTATGAATTGTTTTGACTGTTCTCACTTACAGATGCCAGTAGTCTTTTTTGTGGCAACTGATCCCCAGTTGAGACTCATTCTCCTTTACAGCTTGAATGCATGACTTGTTTCCATTAGCACTGTCAGGGTGTTTAAAATCGACTTGCAATTTTGTTTCACCTCCGTGGTGACTCAATGGTAAAAGGCATTAATAAAAGTTTAGAAATAATAATGGTATTTACCCTTGGATTTAGCAGACTTTGAGGATGTACCTTAATAGTGTCACAGAACTGGTGCAGGTTCACACAGGAATAAATTTATTTCTTATGCTCTGCTAAATTTCCTGTGGAATGCCGAGTGCATTAGGATCCATGGTAACCGTGCCTGCTGCAGAGCGGTATTACTTTGCTGTTGATAATGCAAGTCCATCTAATTAGCACCAAATGTCAGGGTACTAAGAGGAGCAGGTGGCACCATTTGTATCTGAAGTAAATACAAACACAGTATTTATGTGCAAATCCAGGCAAAATAAAGCCTTTTGTAAAGTCTGTTATAGCTGGTTTGTCTGATGAATAAGATCTGAGAGAGAGAAGATAATTATAAAGTGTGACCCATGAATGGAATTGATAATTTCAACTCCAGGTTGAACCAAATGCTATTGATAGGAAATATTTTGGGCTTGAGACCTTAAAGAAATGAGATGTGTTACCTTTGGAATAGAGACTATAATTTTTGGTATTTGGAAAGTCCATGGTTCATTCTGGGTTCATTTTAAAAGCTGTTAGGAATAATGACAATTGTGAATAACAAGAAGGTGGAGAATTTTAATAACCTTGATTTTCATGAAGTATTAGGGACTGTGAGCAAGACCTCCTAAGCAGTGTTTTTAGGTGGACTTTAAGGATCTGAACCTCTGAGTGACCCAAAATGTACATAATGATGGTGTGAATGGGTCTGAAGTGAAAGGAAACTGCTAGCGTTCTGCCCAAGGTGGGCAGAATCACTCTGTCTAGATGCCTTTATGTCTTATAAAGACAGACAAATACCTCCAGAAATATAACAAAAATCATTGTCCAGAGGTGCTTTACACAGCTGTCAAACAAGGAATATATGTTCAGGATGGATGCAACTTATGAGTGCCAGTAAAAACGTAAGTGTAATGCATCTTTATGGAACAAACTGTTGCAAGGACAGAGACCAGGGATAGGATTGCAGATGCATTTCTGTCTCATTTTCTAGGGGGAAAAAAACACTGTTTCTCACTTGCTAGGTGTCAATTTGTGTCAGGAACAAAATAGGTCAGGATGCTGCGATCTCTTGTGTCTCATACCTGCTCCTGTCGTAGACATCTGGGTGTCCAGGGTGGGACCCCCTTGATGCAGCCAGAGTACCAGGCTGCAGCACAGAGCTGGTTCTTGGACACCACCTTTATAGCTCCATGGAAATTTAGAAGGTAAATAGCTAAAAAGGTATGGGGGTCTTTATGTGGGACATCTCCATTTGTGCAAATTTCACCTATGATGACTACATTGACAATCTCTGGACTGCAAACACAAAGCTTCATTTCCATGTTATATCACTCTTCTTAATCTTCTCATACACAAATATTCACTAAAATGAAATATACCCTCTATATTAAAATTTTAAGCTTTTTCTGAAATTGCTCAGTTAATCTGGCAACTGATACATAAATAAGATTTGCAATTCCATCTCTAATATGAAAATACTATGTTTTTTTCCATTATTACAATTTAATTAAAAATATGTGCTATCTATTAGCACATTATTAAATGTCTTTTATTCCCTTCCATTTATAAATGAAATATTAAGTCTTCTTTTTGCCTTTTTTTAAGGGCAATTTGATTTTGAGAGAGAAAGGGAGACTGTGATGAATATTTTTAATGTATTTTGTGAAAAGCCCAGAGTCTGCAACATATAGTAGCAAATTTTAAGGAGGGATAATTTTAAGACGGTGAACTCTTAAGGAGAGATAATTAAGTAAAATTAGTATCTAGCAGGTCTGGAAGTACAGAACATATTGTACAGGGAAAAAAATAAATAAACCTGCAGATGAAAAGAACACCCAAACATATCCAAAAAAGATTAAGAGACTAGGGTAAGTAATAAAGAATAATATAAAAAGCAACCTTTCCAAAAATACTCCTCTTTCCAGTCATATAGGAGCACAAAAGAGCCAAGCAGCTTAAGGGGAAAAAAATGTAACTGGGCTTAAAAAAGCAAGTAAAGCTATTTTTTTTTTTAATGATAAAAGTTCTCATCGTAAAACAAATATTTAAATTCAAAGCAATTTTAAAAAGCCATCAGCTCCTTAAAAGAATATCCAGCAAAATAACCTTCAGCACAAAATACCAATTGGTTTAAGAGGAAAATAAGTGCAACTAATTTTTTGTATCAGCCTAGCGCATTCCAATAGTGTAGTTGTCGTCCTCACCTCGTTTGCAGGGTAGCTGGCAGTAATGGATGATGTGATCTTGGACTGCTCTGGTGCTGTTAGGGAGAGATAGAGGTGGTGTAGGTCATGATCTTTGTTGCTCTCTTTTTGCTACTTTGGAAAAGCATAAAGTGTAGCTGGTTTAAATTTCTCATGGCATCTCCAGTGTGCTGATACAAGCAATGCTTCAAGTGACAGCCCCCATCTCCCCCAGTACCTTCATGTTTCTGAGTCAAGAGAAACCCTGCTTCTTTGAGAGTGAAGATACCAGTGACTGATAGCACCTTGCCTCTTTGTGATAGAGCATTTCCTGGTGCTTGCAAAACAGGGCACTTCTATTTGCACAAGGTAAATTAGATTCTTATGTCCTTGAAAGAGGAGTTTCTGTTCCTACAGGAGTCCAACTCTGAGGCTGCCCGAAGTCATTCGCTTGCAACAGAAAAGTGTTGATCAAATCATCTGAACAGCAATGTCCTCCTTGCCTCAGAGAAACAGGGATTTCCAACCTGTTTTGCCCTGCAGTGTCCTTGGAAACTTAAAAAGAACAGGTGATTGCTCTTTGGACAAGATTGCTGCTGTGGCTGGGTTCCTGTAGTCAGTCTTAATGTGGCTGTCCCCTCCGTCCACCCCAGAAGGAGTCAATGACATGTTGATTTTCAAAATAATAAGTATGATAGCTTGTCATGCAACTGTGTACTAACTGCACACAGGCCAGATCAGTCACTGGAAATAACTGTGATAAGTGGCACCTGTTGTACCATTTATCACTCACTCTATTATATGTGTTAAAAGAATATGGCTGAGCAGCAGGCAGGAAGGCTGCCTGTTGGCAATACTCAGGCTGCTACAGTACTGGTATCATGGTACCAGCAGGAAAGGGGGGAAATTGCTCTTTCCCTGGGGACACTGGGCATGGTTATGGGGGAGGGGATTCTGGTGTGTGAGATAGGACAGATGGGGAGCGATAAATGCCACGAGCGGGGATGCTGCTGCACGAGTGCAGGCTGGGAGACTCCTGAGATAAGCACGGAGCTGGCAGAAAATCTGCAGTAGGTCTCGAGGAAACCTCCCTGCAGGAAAGGGAATCTTGATGGGGATCGCGAGCAGACCATAGTGAATTTGTTGGAGTCCAGGAAGCTGCTAAAAATTGCTGACCTAGAAAACAAGAATGGAAGGACCTACTCTATGAGGTACAGTGAATAAGGAGAAGATTTGTTTGCAAACCCTTTTATTTTACTCCGTCTCACCGTATTACATTTAACTGTACATGTAAAAGTCACTTGTTTCAGTGTGTGTTTTAATAAATCATTGATGCTGCAAGCCATTTTAGTGTCTTTGGTCACTTTTAAGGGAAGAGTACAGTGGTTCCAACTTCAGAGTTATGGCCAGCTGAGAGGCTGTCACAATAATTTTTCAGTCACTCTCTATCCTGTCCTGCTCACTTGTACAAGGGCAAAAAGCAATGGCTTTGCAGAACCTATTAGCCTCTTCTGCACTGCTTTAGTGCACTGCCTAAAGAAATAAAGGAAGTCTTTATGACTCTCAGTATTTATTTGGGTTTTACTGTGCAGAAATACAACCATCAGGCTTTTATATGGATAGGAATAAACTTAACTGTATGCAAAGTCACAGAAAGAGATCTTAGCAGGAATGCAGAAATGTTTAGAGATTCTCATTGGTGTGTGCCTGTTCTTTGAATTAGATGAATGCAGACTCTGAATCTTGAAAATTACTAAACTGTAAAAGGTAATGGCCACCTTTTAGCGCCAGAGGAAATCACTGACCTGTCATCCCTGTGAAAAACCTACAAATGTGGTTTAGATCTGTCCTGGTTTCGGCTGGGATAGAGTTAATTTTCTTCCTAGTGCTGTGTTTTGGATTTAGTATGAAAAGCATGTTGATAACACAATGATGTTTTTAGTTGTTGCTAGGTAGTCTGCTAGTCAAGGACTTTTCAGCTTCCCATGCTCTGCCAGGTGCACAAGAAGCTGGGAGGGAGCATAGCCTGGACAGCTAGCCCAACTGGCCAATGGGGTATTCCATACCATGTGACGTCATGCTCAATATATAAGTAGGAGGCGTGGTCCAGGAAGTAGCGATCGCGGCTTGGGTATCGCTCAGCGGGTGGTGAGCAATTGCATTGTGCATCACTCATTTTGTATATTCTATCATTATTATTATTATCATCATTATTTTCCCTTCCTTTTCCGTTTTATTAAACTTTCTTTATCTCAATCCACAAATTTTACTTTTTTTTTTTTTTTCGATTCTCTCCCCCATCCCACTGAGGGGAGGGGGGAGTGAGCGAGCGGCTGTGTGGTGTTTGGCTGCCGGCCAGGTTAAACCACAACAAGATCACAGATCCATCAACAATGGTGATATTCAAAAGTAAATTACTTTAAAATAAGAAAAAAAAAAATCATCTTATCAACTCCTGAAATCTCAGTCCAAGACCTACAATGTTCACAAAATTTGAGGAAGAGAAGAAAATGTTGGGTCCCAAATCTGTCATTTGTGCTGCTAGCATTTCATGTGCAGACTCTTTGAAGATGTCACAGTGAATTCAAATGTATGAATCTAACGGCATGTCACTTGGTCCCACTATACTGAAAACGATCCTTCTTGCAAAGAAGTCTGAAACACGCAGTATGTTCAAACTTATGTAGTAGATAGATAAATTCAAAGTTGTTTACAAAAAGGAAGCAGAAACCTCATCCACAGTGCAAGCGAGAGGAATGTTGTGTTTATTGAATCAGCATTTTTGTAATCCATCTCCAAAGGGAAGGAGGAGAGAAATTGAGGTTAGAACTATCTGCTTAATATATGCAGTTAACTGTACTGAAATATTAAGTGCCTAGCAAATTAGTCTTCTTTAAATAAATGCCAAAATTCTTTATTCTTTTAATGACAAGGGTATTTGCATTTGAAGATCCTGTGAATATAACTTAGATACCTAAACTTAACAAGCAGTTCTTACACCTGAGATCCTGAAGTCAACCAGCCCCTTTCCATTGCAAAGAATGTAAGTAGCTTAGATGCTAGTTGTAGGAGGGCTGCTGGTTCATGTAAGCTGAAAGTAGCAGTTAGGTACTCAATGTAGACTGAGGAGATTTCACCAAGCCTTGCTCCTCACAACTATTTTTTGTATAAATCTTGGCTGCTGGTTCTGCTGATAAACAAACCAAGAGGATTGAAACACAAAGAAGAGAGAGTATCTCTGCTAAAAGATGGTTTGCTTGGAGAAGAGTCTGTTCTGAGCAGACCTGGGCTGAAGGCAACAGGTTTAGCTTCCTCAGTAAGACACTGAAGTTGTACAGTGGTCGAGGAAGGAGATTAGCTCAGCAAAACTGAGTCAGTTGACTGTGAAGTCCTGGGAATATTTTAAATATTTTATATTTACTATTTTAAAAATGTGATTTCCTATTCTTAATCAAGTATCTAACATTTTCCTTTGCTAAATGAAAGCTTAGCCATAGCTACTTATAGAAATGATCTTTAACACTGAGCACTTTCCTGCTTAAGGAACAGCACAAGTTTTGGAGTGCAGCAGCGTGCAGGCTTGCTCTAGATATGGTTTCTGAGGAGTCTCGGGAGCCGGGGATTATTTTCTCACAAAGCTGTGGGAGTCAGTTTGAAGTCTAATAATGCCAATGGAGAGGAGTTGCCCTGACTGAATCAGTATAAACAGCACACACAAGAATATAATTTCTGATCCAGCGAATAAATCACAGACATCATACATTTCTTTCAATAAATTGATACCTCTGTCATCCCTGTCATGTCACATATAGATGGCGATMGGACTTCAAAAGAACTGAGGCAGGCAGGATGACTGGAAGCAACAGATGCATTTAACACTTAAGCAGGTACTGACAAACACTGTGTATTGGTCTTCCGGAAGAAAACGGGAAAAGTTTTAAAGAACGTGTAGATTTTAGGTCATTTTAGAGTAGGTTTTGTGTTTTCTAAATAGGCCAAGAAAGTATTAATTTTAAAATCCATGAATAAAAAGTGGGAGTGTAGAGAGGAGGGAAATCTCAGAAGAAACAATAATAATAGAAAATGGAAAAAAAGAAGATTTCTTTATATTTAGCTTGTTCAGCTGAAAGAACAGGGGAAAAACGGAAAACTCTCTTCAATTTTTAAAGAGAGTACCTAAGCTAGGAATCCAGTTGATAAGCCCTTGCAGAAGGTGATTCAAATATCAAATGGCTTAAAGACTAAAATAGATAAAGCAAACAGTAATTAAAGAATAATTGTAACATAACATATAGAATGTATTATCGAATAGTGATTATTTCCTTTGCACATGTATTGGTATGAGAATTTTGCCATAAAGGTGTTCAGTTAATAAGCACTCTTTTACTTTCACCTATTTTCTATACATTGTAACTGTCTTTCACATGGATATAGAGTGCAATATTTACATAGGATGACTTAAAAAAGTGCCACAGTGTAATACCAGTCATCTGTGCCAAGATTTTTTTTCTTGTTCTGTCTCCAGAATATTATGTTCTTATTCTGTTAAGTTCTGTTATTATGTTCTTGTTCTGTTTTATTAATGCTAGTTCCTTTTGGAAGTGTGTGTCTAAAGGGCATGTGAAGTAATCATTTTCAAACACTTTTTATCTGCTTAGAGGTTGCTGTAATATTCCACATTCCGTTAACGATAGCCTTCATGGTCCCTTTTCTTGAAGATAGTATGGCTACCTCTGCAGCTTTGGAAGTGCAGCCCTGTGTATCTTTGATTTTCTGCAATACTGCTTGAAAGATGGAAATGTCAAGCTGGATGACAGCTAATGAACTGAGTGTTCAATAGTTCGTCACCTTGGTTTTACCAGAAATCATTTAGCAACAAATTTGAAATAATTGTCTTTGGTAGAATGAGATCACTTGCCTTTTCTGATAGAAGAGTAGATGCTAGTCTGAATGGCAACTCGTACTGGAAGGGGCAAATCTAACCTTTGTGTCGCAAAGTGTTCTGTGAAAAAAACTAGCTCTGTTGTGGATGAATTCATGATGAATGCTGCTGATCTCTGCAGCTTTGGCCTTGTTGAGGAGTCAGAGGTCTCTTCTTCAGCTGTTGTGAGTTACTACCGATGACTGAATTTGTTATTTGGTAAGGATTTAAACATGTGTCTGTCATCGTAAAACTATGAGGAATCCTTCATAACTTACCAATGCTTGTGTGGGAAACGTGTTGTTCCATCTCAGGTCAGCAGGAAAATAGGATTTTGGTGCAATGCTGAGCACCTAAGTCTGAAGGAGTAAACACAACACTGTGAATAAGTGCTGTGAGATGCTTGTTAGAGTCTCCTTAAGACTTTCATTTTTCTAGATAAGAGGTTTCCCAAACCATTATGTCATGTTCCCTGGGCCACGTGAATCATCTGTGTGTGTCCATTTGCAAACCGAGGTTGCAGCTGGGAGCATTTTCTTGACTCCAGACACTACAGCAGCCTGCTGCCAGCTCCCAATTCTGCTTGCGAGCAGGGTCTCAGCTCTTGCTAGTGCCTGCCTATAAAGAGAGGACGAGGGCAGGCACAGGTGACTGGGTACTGTGGATTAGTGTTGTTCCAATCACCAAAATACCCAGAGTGGCTTCAGACAGAAGTGTGCGAGGAAAGGATGATATTGTATTAAAATCCAGAAATATTTTGCTTCGAGCTTGCTGTCACACTTCTCTAGGGGAATGCATTTCTAGTTGCCTGTTGCTCCCATCCTTTTCTACTGACAGAATAGTGCATCTTACTCAATACCAAGACTGATATGGTTCCTAATGGGACAATATCACAATCATCTTAACTGAATAAGCAGAGTCTGCATCTCATGTCAGTTTTATGGCCACAGAACATCATGGGAGAAGAAGTAGACTATAGAATTCAGCTCATACACGATTACAAGAAAATGAGGTAATTGAACTGAAATTCTGTTGAGGTACCATAAAAATATGATTGTCTTACTACTTTTGCCTGACATTGTTCATAATTTTCTTTGGAAAGCAGACACTGATTTCACACAGTGAATAATCTATGGAAAAAAAAATGTTTTTATTGGAAAGGCTTGGCAAGCTTCGCTAAAACAAAAGAACTGGAAAAGCACACTGATAGAAAATTATACTTTAAAATAGGCTGTTCCATGCACTTTCTTGTGCATTGAGGCCTGATGTTGAACTTTTTCAGGTTTTATAAGTTGGAAGCTTTATGGATAATTATCACAAATGTATTTTTCATCACAATTTCTTTCTTCACAAAACCATGATATTTTTACTATGTAGAAATATAAAAATATACATCAAAGGCAGTGACATTACATTATGGTAGTTCCTGTTCTGCGGTATGGCAGGAGTCCTCAATTACTCATAACAATCAGAAAAAATATCTATGTAAGAGAAAAGCTCTCAAAGAGGTCTCATGGGTCACTGATTTAAGTTCCCTGTAAATGCAGGCTCTTAGATCACATAATCTAACTTATAAATTTGATGGTTTGTTTTTAACTATAAAGTTGTCTCCATCACACTGTTTTGCCTGATTTGGGGGCAAGGGGATGTTGGAGTGCTTCAAACCCAGCTCGTCTGGACAAAGAAAACCCTTTTTTCAATTTTCTGTATTTTATTTTACTCATGGCTTATGCACTCCCTGGTGCATGGAAGTGTTCCTCCCCAGGTGCAGGACTTTGCACTTCCCTTTGCTGAACTTCACAGCATTCCTGCCAGCCCATTTCCACAGCCTGTCAAGGTCCCTGTGGATGGCAGCACGAGCCTCTGATTATATCAGCCACTCCTCCCAGTTTTGTGTTAACAGCAAACTTGCTGTGGGTATGCTCTGCCCCATCATGCAGATCATTAATGAAGATATTGAACAGTGCTGGATCCAGTATTCACCTCTGGAGTACACCACTAGTTACTGGCCTCCAACTAGATTTCATACCACYGATCACCATCCTCTGAGCTCAGCTGTTCAGGAGATTTTCAATCCACCTCACTGTCTGCTCATCCAGCCCGTACATCAACAACCTCTCTAATGGCAGACAGTGTTGAAAGCCTTACTGAAGCCAAGGTAGACGACATTCACTRCTCTCCTCCCCTTGTCTACCAAGCCAGTCATTTCATCATAGAAGGTTATCAGGTTGGTCAAACATGACTTCCCCTTGGTGAATCAAGTCCTGAAAGATGAGTGCAGTTGTAATCATAACATATTGTTTGGAAACAGCGTAAAGGTTACTTTTCCTTTGGACTTTTCCCGTAGTTGTATCATTACTTTAGTCCCATGTAATAAGGTTTCATTCATTCATTTGAATTGTCTGAGGAATGCTTGGCAGAGGAACCAGTCTGGTAGATTAAAGTATGTTTTCTCCAAAAGACAGCTCTGCAAAAAACCAAAGCAACTATCCTTCGAAATTGCATGTTTTGTTTCTTTCTCTGACATGTAAAACTAGAAATTAGCAGAAATGTCATCCAAAAAGACTTGATTTTTCTTCTGTTGTTTCAGAATTCACCAATCTTCTATTTTTGCCAACTAACTTCTAAAAGGTTTTTTCCTTCTCAAGTTCTACTTTTTGTACTGTGACCTAGGAGAAGGGAAAAAGAAAGGTGCAAAACTTTGAGTATGAAATTTGAGAGAATTTCTAATAATACTCATTTGCTTAATATGTCACTTTTTATCTTAAGACTAATAATTTCAAGGACAAATATCATTGTCACATCATTAATGTCAAAGATTTGATATACTGCTGTTTGAACAAGAAAAAAAGATATCACACAGTCTGTGAAATGTTTGCCAGTTGGTTAAGCCCAACCAAAATTCTGAAATTGGAGCAACATCAATTTCTAGTCTCCTCTGTTATATGACTTCCTTGTAATCTGTTAAAACAGCACCAGTGGCCTAGATTTTACAGTATTTTATAGATTATTTTAAGATGTTTTAAAACCTGTATTAAAATACATTATTTGGCCAGACCTAGACAGTCTAGGTAAACACTGGAAAGGAGGAGAACAGTGCATAAAACCAGGCTTCACAGAAGCAAATGAAGTGCCCAGTGAACAATTACAGTGAAGTCATTGCCTATCTCTTGCTTAGACTACATTTGATTAGTTTGTTAAAGATGATGGAAGAGCTTCAGCAAGATGGACTGAGAGGTCAAAACTCTCAACAGGTGCTGTCAGTACCACAACGACAGGTATTTGCCATGACCCCTTCCTCCTTCCTGCCTACCGCAGTATTTCTCAAAGGAAGAAAACAGAATCACCATTCACACCCATAAATATCCTAAGAGAAATGAGTAAGTGCTTTAAGTGATTGGCTGCTGGATTAAGAGGAGTGTCACGATATTCCTGGTTAGGTGATATACTAAGCCCAGTGATGAATTTTGGCTATGTTTCTGAGATTGCGTTCTGCTTGTGAGATAACCAGAGAACACCTTGTGTGGATTGTGTGGGGCTTTGGTGTGAACCAGGTGCTGCGCAGCTTAATGCTAGTTGAACTCTGGGGTGATAGGCACAGTCAGTAGCAGAAGATGCTTCAGAATATTACACTCAAGTATAGGCCGAGTTGTCTGGGATTCAGTTATACTACAGATAAGCTGAAGCTTTGGGGGAAGGAGGTGTATTATATATGGGTATTTGTTTTACCTAAACACCTGAAAAGACGTTACGATTTAGTGGGGTTTTTTCCCTAAATCAAGAAAATGTAGCTGGTCTCATCTCTGTGGTTATCAGTTTAGGTTTTAACACAATGCTAGAGGAGAAATCATGAGTTTGAAATGGAGAATGTTGATATTAGTAAGAGCTGTAAAAATTGTAACTATCAAGCTACTATACTATAAGACTAATATAACTGGCTAATGGAGGGGGAGGCATTGTTGTATTCAAAGGGAAGTGTAGGTAGRCGACTAACAGGATTTCTCAAACATTTGCCCTATGATCCATCCTATTTTATCAGTGGCCAGGGCACAGAAATGAAGATTTTTGTCAAGGAAATCATCTGGTGAAGCACACCTGTGAGCCATTACCAACCTGTAGGAAGATTGGCACCAATACTAAAAAAAAAAAGTTCCTGAGGAATGGAGAAATAGAGCTGGAATGAGAATTAATAGGGACTGTTAATAAAAAGCTAACAAGAATATAAACTGTAGAGTGAGAATTCATCACATGGAAGACACAGAGATGGAAGGCTGGATTTAGTATTCCATCAAAGAATGGTTGTGAATTACTAATGTGATCGGGCTTTAAAAACGGCAAATGCAATCCTAGAAAGTTTCAGCTGAAGTATTTCTGATAGAAAGTTGAATAATCCCTACAATTCAGAACTCTCCAGACAGTAAAAGGCCATTTAGGAAGACTGTGAGAAATACATTCACACAGTGGTTTCTTCGCATCCCGAATATATCAGAGAGAGAGTTTCTCTGACAACCCTGCATAACTTTTCAAATGATATCAGGATGAGGTCAGTGAGATCAAGATTTATATTTATCCAACAACCTGAATAAAGCCCAGGATATATGGTTAGGTTTGAAATCTCTAAACAAACTTATGGAGACAAATCCCTATGCTTTATAAATCCTTGCAAAAACAGATAGAACAAGCATCTGGTTTTGGCATTGGAGTAAATAGATTAAGTTAGAATCATAGAATAGTTTGGGTTGGAAGGGACCTTTAAAGGTCATCTAGTCCAACCCCCCTGCCGTGGGCAGGGACATCTTCAACTAGATCAGGTTGCTCAGAGCCCCGTCCAACCTGACCTTGAAYGTTTCCAGGGATAGGGCCTGGGAACCACCCCACCCTCTGGGCAACCTGTTCCACTGTTTCACCACCCACATCATAAAAAAATGTCTTCCTTCTATCTAGTCTAAATCTACCCTCTTTTAGTTTAAAACCATTCCCCCTTGTCCTGTCGCAACAGGCCCTGCTAAAAAGTTTGCCGCCATCTTTTTTATAAGCCCCCTTTAAGTACTGAAAGGCTGCAATAAGGTCTCCCCAAAGCCTTCTCTTCTCCAGGCTGAACAACCCCAACTCTCTCAGCCTTTCTTCATAGGAGAGGTGTTCCATCCCCCTCATCATTTTCGTGGCCCTCCTCTGGACCTGCTTCAACAGGTCCGTGTCTTTCTTATGCTGAGGGTTCCAGAGCTGTATGCAGTACTCCAGGTGGGGTCTCACCAGAGCAGAGCAGAGGGGCAGAATCACCTCCCTCCACCTGCTGGCCACGCTTCTTGTGATGCAGCCCAGGATACGGTTGGCCTTCTGGGCTGCAAGTGCACATTGTTGGCTCATGTCCAGTTTTTCATCCACCAGTATCCCCAAGTCCTTCTCGGCAGGGCTGCTCTCAATCCCTTCATCCCCCAGCCTGTATTGGTCCCGGGGGTTGCCCTAATCCAGGTGCAGGACCCTGCACTTGGCCTTGTTGAACCTCATGAGGTTCACACGGGCCCATTTCTCGAGCTTGTCCAGGTCCCTCTGGATGGCATCTTGTCCCTCAGGCGTGTCGACTGCACCACTCAGCTTGGTGTCATCTGCAAACYTGCTGAGGGTGCACTCGATCCCACTGTCTATGTCATTGATGAAGATATTAAACAGTACCAGTCCCAATACGGACCCCTGTGGGATGCCACTCATCACCAACCTCCATCTGGACATTGAGCCGTTGACCACTACCCTCTGGATGCGACCATCTAACCAATTCCTCCCCCACCGGACAGTCCACCCATCAAATCCATACCTCTCCAGTTTAGAGAGAAGGATGTTGTGGGGGACCGTGTGAAAGGCCTTACAGAGGTTCAGATAGATGACTTCTGTAGCCCTTCCCATGTCCACTGATGTAGTCACTCCACCATAGAAGGCCACTAGGTTGGTCAGGCAGGACTTGCCCTTGGTGAAGCCATGCTGGCTGTCTCGAACCACCTCCCTGTCCTCCATGTGCCTTAGCACAGCTTCCAGGAGGATCTGTTCCATGATCTTGCCAGGCACAGAGGTGAGACTGACTGGCCTGTAGTTTCCTGGGTCTTCCTTTTTCCCTTTTTAAAAATGAGGGTTATGTTTCCCCTTTTCCAGTCAGTGGGAACTTCACCGGACTGCCACGACTTCTCAAATATGATGGATTATTCACACATAATGTGTTCCCACATAGGTCATATGAGATGTCAGTGGATTATTCACACATAGTTATTCACACATAGGTCATGTGAGATGCTCGCTATCCAACAAGTCTGTACATGGCTGGCTGGAGTGACATGCGCCCTTCTGGAGCGGCAGCTGGAGACAGTATTCCCATGTGGGGACAACTGAATTGAGCCCCAGAAGTGGAATTCAGTTCCAGATTCAGACACCTAAATTTAGATGTTCTTCATAGTCAACAGAGCTGATCAAAAGTCTGGAGGTCTATTCAGCTCACCGAATGCAGATGTCTTTTTTAGGGTGATCTGGGAAGTTTATTAGACTCTGTTGACTTGATTGACTGGATCTCCCATGACCTCAAGGGGAGTAAGAAATCTCATGCACATGGATACATCTACATTCAAGACATTTAGATATCTGCATCTAGAGGTGAACTGTACAGTAATAATCACATTCAAATGAGTGAAATCAAAAGAATCACAAACTTTAGGAAAGGACAACGCTCATTTCTTTTTCCATTTGTCTGAAATTCAGGAGCAGATTGCCTGTGAGTTTTTTGGCATTATAGATGCAATGTTTATTTTGGTGACGAATGAGAAAGTGCTTGGAAAGGGCATCAATGACTATTAAATTTCTATTTATATTTTCTTATTCTTTTTTAGGCACTTTATCTAGGTGAAAAAGAAAAAAAAGTCATGAAATGATAGTGCAAATTGTGCAATTGCAGTAGCAGAGAAGGGGTGTCTCAGTCCAGTTCAGTTTAGGAAAGAATTGCCCTGACATAGACATATAGTTGCTGGGTTGTCAGATGAAATGTTTTTCCATGCTTGATGTTCAGAACAAGGAAGGATGTCACTGCACAAGCATGGATTTATGACTGTGACTAATAGAGAGCGATGCAGTTCCTTTCTTCAGATTAACACTGCCACATCCAAAGCTTAAATTCGTGCTCAGGTGATGTAGATGCAGTTGTGCAGATACATAGCCATTCCATTCACATCACCACTGTGTCTATCCCGGCTCATGATCTACTCTCACACTTGCTGCTTGCTCTTTTCTCTCAACATTGAATGCTTTGAAAACTATGATAATTACAATTTTCTCTTCTTACTAGTCATTATTCTTCTGGTTTTATCTCCTTTAGCTACATGGGCTTTTTTTTCTGTCCTTACCCCCCAGTTTTTGTTTTTCTTTCACCCTGCCTGAACTTTCTTTTTTCCTGATTTTATTAAAGCTTAAGGACTGTCTAGGTTGTGAAGACAGTAAATGTGCACCAGCAAAGAAAAAGAGCAGAGAGGGGGCGAAAAATGTGCTTCAAAAGCAAGATCACTCAGTATAGCATTTCTAAGTACATTTGTTATTCAGAAACAGAAAGAAGGGAGATGTGATGTGCTGTATGGTACCCAAGCCAGCGACAATCAAAGAACAGAATCCAGGGCGTTAGATAATATAGGACAACACCAAAACTCATCTTCACCTTTGCTTGCTTCCCTTGTCTTGAGTGTGATTCTGTTCTTTCTGTGATGACTTATTTCAGTGCTACAGTTTAAATCCATTGGAGTTATCTGCAGACATGGACATTAACTACCCCTCGTTTCTGTTTTTAAGCTCTCCCCTTTCTCTATTCCTTTCTCCTGCCCACTGCGGGGATGAGAAACATGCTTTTTTAATGAAAGTTGGGATTCTGATCTCATTATGTTATTCCAAAAGCTGGTGCCCTAATCTCAGACCTACAGGGCGTAAGTGTTAATCTGGTCCTGCTTGATTTAGTCATGTTTTTGTCTTTTGTGTTTGTTTTTTTCTTTAATGGGGTAGCTCTATTTTGACATTTAGATGATTTGCAAACCATGAAAAAGCCCTCGCTAGTGCTTAATTCATTTTTGTTCATACATTTTAATTATCTATCCTTCAGCTCATAAATATGAGAACTTTTGAATGAGAGTTCTCTTACCAGAACTTTGTTGTTGGTTTTGTTCCTTTTTTGTTTTGTTTTGTTTTGGTTTTTTTAAATAAGATTAAATAATTAGCAGGATTTTGACAAATTTACATAGCTCTGCTATTTTTTCATTTTAAATTTTCTTGTTGCTACGGCTTGACTTTTTTTCAGCCTGCACCATTTATTTTTACATTTGAAGCAAGCTTTTCATCTACTGTGATGTGTACCTGATACTAATCATAAACAATAAATCAAAGGAATAGACTTCTTCCCTTAGAATTTGGTTGTCTGATAAAATGCTGGAAAACTTGATCAGAAAAGTTATACAGAAACTATGCTGTGTTTGTGCTGTGCAAGAGTCTTTCAGATTTAGCAACCACTTGTCTTCTTTATGATAGTTCCTGTTTATAAACACACACACAGCAGGTTGGGGGATATTTACAGCTCTACATTTTTATGCTCTCTACAGTCACCTAAATGAGCATGTTTAGAGCTCCGAACTAAATAGGACTAGTAATATGAGTGAAATTCCCCTCTCTGAAAAACTACCTGAACAATTAGATATGACACTGCCCCAAATCCAGGAGGTTTGCTTTCTTTTTCCAACTCCAAAACTTTTGGTAAATTCACTGACTTTCTGCTCTCATGCTACTGTCTTTTTTTCCTTATTTAAGCTGTATATTTTTGCAAAACTAGGACTGTCCTTTTCCAGTGGATTTTTAAAATGTTCAGCACATACCTATGAAGTGCAGGGACACCTGAGCTAACAGCCCACGCAGAAGCACTGTGTGCTAGATAATAAACTCGGGGTTGTTCACATCCCAGGTAAGACCTGGAAAGATTAAGCTACTGTATCGAAAGGAGCAACAGCACCACCACCAGGTGTTGAAAGAAAAGAACAGTTTTAGAAGATTCAACCTTGAGGGTGAAGCTAGGATGAACCAAAATGGAAGAAGATGCCAATGGGGAGCTCTGGCTCATTCCTGCACTCAGCCTTTCTTAATTGGCTACTGGTGCTTCTGACAGCTGAGTCTGTTTATAGCTACTGTGGATTTGTAAGTGAATTGTTTTTAAAGGCTTAAGATCATGTGGATTCTTCTTCCTGGGCACGAATGTGGGCATATAAGGGAGGTTCAGTGTTCTGCTGGGCACCTAAGGTTTTGCAAAGGGATATCTCACTTTCTGAGATTCCTAAATCTTTTTTTTTTTTTTTTTTTTTTTTTTTTTTTTTTAATGTGAATCTAAGTATTTTGGGCTGGTTTTAAGTTCTGATGTTGTCTAGAACTTCAAAACAATATTGTAATCTGAAAGATAACAAATTAACAGTAGAAATAAGGTTTTAAGATGTGAAGAGTCACTCTTAATAGAGGACATAGTATTTTTCCTCAGTTCTGATTAGGCTTATGAATCAGAATGGCAACATTCCTACCCTTTGAACTCTGATGCAGATTTATAACCAATAATTTCAGCTATTTAAGTAGCACAGAAATCCAAACCGACATCTGGAACCATGGTACTCGAGTTTCTCCCACTATCAGCTTTACCCTTGCTGCTATTCTGTTTGCTCTTCAGCCTCACAGTACAGTTCCATTTCTTCTTCCTTCTTCCACTACTTTTGCTGCAGTCTGTCTCTCACCACCCTCTTTACTCCTTTTCTCTTCCCCTTTTCGGCATCCTGCTAATGCCTCTCTTCATTCTAGCAGTCTCTCTACTGATGAACTGATGGGCAGATTTTTTCCCTGAATGCTCCGGACTGATCTATTCCGCACAGCCAGCTATCATCTGTATGTTCTCAAGTACTGCATCCTGGGTGACAATGTATAATCTATGCAAAAAATACCAATTTGTTTTATGTTTTATATAGACTAGAGAGTGGAAAAGGCAAAGGATTGTCAGAGGTCTGCCAGTTTCACTGAGACAGTCTTAAATATTAACAGAATGCCTTTTGGACTTGATTTGATGACGTTTACCCTTTTTTAATCCAGAAGTTTTTGAAACTGTCACACTTTTGGGGGCATAGGGCTTCGCATTACACAGAAAGTTACAGCACACTCAGTGATGTAGAAAGAGCCCACTTTTTTTTTTTCTTAAAGTTTGAGTATTCTCATTTTCCTTTCCTAAATGTAAAGTACTTTGGTATCAGTGCTACTGTTACCCATCGCCAACAGTATCTGTGACAGCACTACTAGTTTGACCTTCAGATACTGCAACTTTCACCATTAAAAGCCATCTTTTTCTTTAGATTTTTTTCTGAAAATTACCACTATTTCCTGGACCTTGGATTTTTTTCATTTTTATCTTTGTCCCTTTTTACTTTGATGATTGAACTTATGATCTTACATACTAATATAAAAGTGACACAGTGAATTGCTTACAGTGCCTCTATCACTGAAATGATAGATAGAGACTAATGATTAGAGGAGCAGACTAGATTCATGATGTAAGTTATCAAGATTCCTTTCCTTTTGTCATATTTATAAAAAAAATATACCCAGTAATTCAACTTCTTTGTTGTGACTCAGTCTTTTCAACATTTATTTCCATCCATTGTTGCAGAACCTACAATTTCCATTCTTCTTGAAGGCAGAACAGACACATTTAAAATCTTACTTGATAGCTCTATAGTTGATGGCTGAAATTTTTGGAGCTGTCTTTGAGATCTGAATATCCAGTTCCCAGCAGAATGACTGGTCATGAGGCTTCTGTAAAACTACCTGTAGTTTTACAGATACCAGTCTATATGAGTGAGAAAACTCAGATATCACGCTGACATTTCAGAGCAAGTTGATGGTTCTTGAACAGAAAGACACCACTGTGGGGTTGATTTCACATTTTTCCTTTAATCCATAGCTTTGGACAGTTTAGTGAGGTGATTGATGGAGGACTGTGTGTCAATTTGGTTTCTGAAGCATCTTCCTTTGATGTTTACTTTCTCTGACAAAAAAGAGAAGAAAAAATAGAGGACTGGGGTTGCTAACTTGGGGCTGCTCACAAGGTGCCTAGAATTACACTGATGTGTTGCCTAAGTATTTTTTATTATACAGCATTTTGTGTCCAAAATAACTTCAGCTTTTGAATCAGCACAAGGTCATGTTACAGCATTGTACCACAACAATAGTAATAATAAAATTGAAATTGAATCCTCTCTTAAGGAGAGGTACTCACTTAAAAAGCCAGTCTTGCATTAGATCAAGAAAAGATAAATAGTAAACATGCAAAGAGCCTCCTCTTCAGATACTAGCATCAGGTGCAGTCCTGATTTGGCAGAGACATAAAGAAGCTGACTGGTTCTGTCTTTTTCCATTCAAATGACATGGTAGCCTAACTCCATACAGCCTCACCAAATCATGCATATGCTGAAGATCATTTTAAAATAAAAGCCTTGACATCCAGATGGGTCTGTAATTTACAAAACTTGATTGCTGCATGTTTATTAAAGAATTTGAAGGTCCATACAGAACTTTAATAAATAAGTAATTGATGATAATCAATGCCATTTGGCAGAAATAGGGTCCTCTAACTGAGCTTCTTAGAGTGAGTCAGAACAAGAGCTACCACATTATATTTGTTGTCTATTAATCAAAGAATATAAGTGAGAAAAGCACTTTTGCTTAGCATTTTACTAAAGAAGTAGGGTGAAAAATTGCATTATTGCATGTTGAAAAGGCCTAATTCTAGAGCTTCTCTACAGCCCACTCCTGTGAATAGTGTAAGGCTGACACATTGGGTACCAACATGTCTACTCTCTGTAATTCCTTTACTATTAGCTCTCCTACACACTCTTCAGTGATGGTTCTAGGATCATCATAATTTCCACTTGCCACACTTAAGATAATGTATTTCCTTCTTCCATCATCATAGAAAAATGAGAAATTCTTTTGGAAAGAGTAATAAACAATACTAGTCAGTATGTTCAGTATGGTTAATAGCTTAGTTAATTGTTTTGATTAGCTCTGGGTCTTTGCAATGAAAGAGCATATTATCTCCGCATAGCACTTCATTTAACTTTGACACCATATTCACATATCAGTGTTCAGTGTAATTTAGTTAAGTGTGGCTGAGCTTCTTTCTTCCTCTATCAAAGCTAAATAGGTGGCACTAGGGATTTTTGCAAGAACTTTTGTCTGCCTCAGGCTCCTCTCTCTGCAATAGAGAGCAGCCATAAATACAGCTCAGCTGGCTGCTTATGGGTTCATCCTACAGAATCCTTAGGATGCTACTGTGCCAACAGGACCTTACTCAGGAGGAACACTTGAGGAAAAGGAAGTGTAATCGGGTTACTCCTGATTCTCTGAGTACCAATACATCAGGAAAACAACAACAACTTCTTAATCGCAGCAGACCTGTGCTTCTGGAAGACCAGGACAGCCATAGGGGTTTGTGAGAGTACCTCAGTTACTGGCGATCTAAGCTTTGTTTTTTTAATTGCCTTCTTTCTGTCGTAGTTTGTGTCAGTCTGAATAAGCTATGCAGGATGGGAATACGATATAGGGAGTGAAGGAATGAAAAAAATCAGCACTTCAATGCAATAAAAAGCCATGCACTTAGCACTCACCTTGTTTCCGTCTGTTACAATTACATTGACTTTTACAGGGCTGGAATCTTTACACAGAATCCTGTTTTAAAAAGGCAGGTTAATGAGACTGTCCTTCTACTAAAAGTCCTTACTCCTCTGGGAGAGTTCAGAGGGAAACAGAATTCAAATGTGTATATATATATCTGTATATTTATTACAGCCTTCAGAGTACCATGGCTGAATTAATCTAGACCACTGAATCTGAAAGAAATTTGTTACTGAGGGAGGGAGGTGGGCTATTCTGAGGATATGTCAGATACCATGGAGCGTTTATGACGGCTGCTGCAACGGTAATTCAGAATACTCTCTTTTTTTTCTGGTCTTCACTTCACTGCTTTTTCATATTACCTTTCAGTCTATCTAAGTCTGTGGAGGTAATGAAATAGGGAGGGTATGATTACTTTCCTTAAGTGTCTTCTCTTGACTGTGAACTTGAGATGAATCAAAACCAATAATAAGTGTAATAGCCATGTTGAGTAAAGACGGGTGAATTTAAAGCACTCACACCTGAAGAACAGCCTGCRTATGTCTCCCGATTGGATAGAGTGGTTACACTTAGCCCTGTATCATTGACATCTATAATGCATTTTTAGCTCATTCTGGTCTTACAAAACCAAACACTGGTTTATTCATATTGCAACTTTGATTCACTGTCAGTTCAGAAGGAAATACAGAGAAATTTACACTGCTGTGTACAGTTTGCATTTTTGTTTCAGTTTTTATCTCTTAATTCCAAATTCTTTTGCTTCCCTGTACCCATCACAATCTCTCAAATACGTGCTACATTACAAAAGACAAAACAAGCTAACATTGTAATATAAATGGGAAAGAACAGTGATACTTTGTTTTTGACAGTCATATTTTCCAAATCTCAAGTGAAAGTGAAGCATAGCATGCTTCACATGACACTGACACTCTATCATTAAATAAAGAAGTTCTAATGAAAATATTTGAGCAATGGCTGCCCTTTCTGTGTCACTTCCGCATGGCCCATTAATTCTAGCATGTCTGTGTAAGAGTCACTATTATCAACTTCACAGATAATCAAGCATTAATCCTACATCAGTAGCTCATTATTTTTAAACTCAACTTATTTTATTACCAATAGGTTGACTGAAAGGATCTAATAGGGTGCTTCTTGGGTTTTAATGAGTGAAAAATTTTACTTTAGGACTGAGTGACAGGTGACAAGTCCTGTCAATATATTTTAATAATGCTACTCTTAGCACTTAATAATTTCTCTAAGAGAAACATTTCACCTTTCTTTTTATCTTTTTCTTTTTGGACTAGAGAAATAATATTCCCCCAAAATATCATCAAAAGATTTGTAGGAATTAAAGCTGAAGACATTTCAGCAGTAATTCGATAATATCTGAACTACCTGCTGATTGAACGGGTTATTGACAATGCGGCATGTTGATAAGACAATAATGGCTGAGCTTGCTGTTTATTTTACTGAAGTTGTTAGAAGAGAAGTGCGTCATACAAAGGCTAGCTAAAGTACGGCTAGTAAATCAACTAAACTCAGGAATTCTAGTATTGATGCAGTCATCCTTTCTGAAATGTACTTTAGTTAAAATTAAATCTTTCAGAATGGGCAGACTTAAGAGGTGAAATCATATCACTGCTCAGTTTCTGAAAGTCAATTTCTACTGAAGAGTTGTTTAGAAGGTGTAAAACAAGTATCACAAAGGTAACTTTTTCTTTCTATGCTACCTGTAGATGAGAATTGTATTTTTTTCAGAAAACTGTTAGGGACATATCTGGGATCAGCTGCTGGGGAGCAGCAAGAGCAGCCCTGATGCTGCCGCTGTCCCGCAGCCCCCAAGCAGGGCGAGCAGAGCCAGGGGTTGCAGCAGCAGGTCCCATCCAGCCAGTGATCATCAGGCATAGGTGTCCTGTCCGAGGTTGATCCCGGAAATGCAGCCACGAAACGTGGGCCAGACACATCAACAGTATCACTGGGGCTGGGGGCTGAGTCAAAATGGGGCTTCTGGGCCCCTGGGGTGGTATGAGGGGGACCTGGGGAAGGCCGGTCAGGTCCTGACAGCAGCAGTTACAAATAGATAAAGCAGACTGGCAACAGGTCAAGATGGTGCTGTGAGGTAATTTACATCGATACRGCTTAACTTTCTTACCCTCTCAAAAGAGGGTGGCTGCATCCCAACAGGGTATGGTACCCCACAGAACCAGGCATTATTAGCCCAGGGTAAAAATGTAATAGTACGGATGACTGCGCATTAATGCTTAGGCTAGAAAACCTGCCCTGTTTCATTTACTAATATAAATATGGCCAGCCGTGCCAGAAGAAATCTACTTCAATAATATTATTTTAGATTCAAAATGTATGCAATTGAAATCAGCATCTGAGCCTGGAATCCTGTAGAGAGCAATTAAAGATCCTAACAATATGCCTTTGTAGACAAGAGACATCCAGCATAGTTCTTAAGTGTTGAATTCATTCCTTCAGGTGAAATCTCTGATCAGCATTGATCATTGGGTTATTTAAGGAAAACCTCACATAAATATGATTTTCCTTAAAGAAACCCTTCTGAGAACCTTCAACTATCAATTAAAAAAAAATTGAGGTGTTTTTAAGTGATTTCAAATAAATTAAATCCATCTCCTGCTTTGAAACTCTAGTTTTGTGTGTGAATGCATATCTATCTGTCTGTCCAGCTATATAGATACAGATCTGTGTAAACTTACTCTAGCAACTCAGACATCTTAGCCTTCTGTATATTGTAATGGCAATCAAATGCATGTATTCAAATTTGATGAATGTATTATCAAGGTATTAAGGTTACAGAGTTGTGTACAATGAAGCGGACTTCTCTGTTTCATCCGCTAAACCTTTCAATTCTGCCTAAGACTAAAAGGACAAAATTGAATTGGTCTCCTCCTAAAAGCAGCATTAAGTTGGATGCTAAGAGTTGTGAAAAGTCTTAACAAAAGTGAGAAGAAACTCACCTAAAGCAATAATATGAGCATCTTGGGAAGTAAATAATTTTATTAGCATGCTCCTTAAAAGCTGATAATTCTATTGGACACAGTGATTACCTGAAGCAAATGGTTAACGAGTACTGTTTTGTGTATCTATCTTCTGTGTTTCTGTGGGATTTCCAACTATGTTACCTAAATCATTACAGAACAACTATACTAGCTTGGCTGTGATCTTGATAGAGCTTATTTTAAGTCACTGTAGATGCCATGCAGTACTTAGATATGACTGAGACTTGCATAATTTGATTTTCACAAATTCTTCCTTAGTAAAGACCAGTTTTTGCTCATTCCAAAASTAGACTACTTTGGGATCAAATTTTCAGCTGGCCTTATAAGATTATTTGGCCTTATGTGGCTATTCATAACCAGACATTTCACTGGGTAACTTGAAAAACTTAAATTTTACAGAAAGGTGATACTAGTTTTATTGTATTTCCCAGAAACTGTATAACAGAAACAGTATAACTGTATATGTGCTGTGAAAGCTTGGAAGCAGAATCTCTAAAATTTGCGAAGACATCTTTATTAGGGCATAATGTAAACCACTGTCCATATCTTTTGGTAGTTTATCACTTTCTTCTTTTGAGTCTTAAGGTCAGATGTCTTGAAGAAATTTTTCTGTGACAGGTTGACAAAGGTGATGGCTTCTGACGATGGACAGTATTCTGTAGACTGTATGGTGATCTAAAAGCTTTTGGCTCACGTGCTCATCCATTGTCAAAGACTTCCACATTGGTATCAAGAAACAGGCTCTTAGATTCAAAAAGGTGAGGAATCTGAAATGAAGCTGAATGCAAGCTCTCTCTGTCCTGCTCAGAAAAGATACTCATTTTATGATTGTAATACATTATATCTGTCTTACAGAAGTTACAATTTAATTACCTAGGGTGTTATCACAATTTAATTAACAAGAGTATTATCAGCAAATATCTACTAAAAGGCAAACCCAAGCAATCATTCAGAATTGAAAGAATAAAAAAAGATGTGCTGTTTCCAGTGAAGCTACATGGCAACACTTCCAAACATTTAAATGAATCAATATTTCTTTCAATAGTGTAGCATTTACACCAAGAACCAAAATGTAAATTTGTTGAATCCATTTCCATTGTCCAAAGTCAGTGAAAAGTGAAAAGTAAAAGCTTAAATGAAAACATGTAGTCGGAGCTGGCAAATTATATATTTAATTTTTTTATCTTTGTATCATACTTAAAATATTCTGTTAAATATTTACTGCATTTGCATTTGATACAGCTTGGTGAATCATTATCCTACAAGGATAGTTATATAATGGATTGCAAGGAAATCATAAATACAGGCGACTTACAATGGATGAAGATTCACCCCTTGTATCATATATAAATATAAACATATTGTATTTATATATAAATGAACCTTTATGACATTTATGGTATTGGCAAACCGAAGTGTATTGTTGGGGAGTCCTAGTCCTTTTCATTAAAATAGATATTTTGGATATACTTTTAGAATAGGTATGAAAAAATRTTTTAGTGAAAAGAAGGTCTTGTTCACTGATAGTGTTTTGGTTTCATCAGGGCAAACAGGAGATTTGTTTCACGTAGTTTTTCTCTGTTCAGGATATGTTCCATCTCTTAATTCAAGTGTTTGTACGCTTAAACTTACCCTGTCCCTAAGAGGGAAATTAATCTTCCAGGCAATGAGGAGTGACCTGAGTAACCCTGGAGAGCAGGGAACTTGACACTAACCAGTTGAGACTAGTAGTAATCTCACGCTGTGCAGAAGGTCTAAGAGAACAGTCTGCAAGGTTAATGTCTTGGTACTTCAAGACAGTGTCCAAGGAAAAAAAAAGTAGATAATTAACTCACCCAGAGCCACAGGCTATTTTGTGTTTCTACTGTCATTATGATGATAGAGATAGACTAAACAGACTTTCTCTTTTGGGAGTGTGTGCTCTGATGAATTATAAGGGCTCAAATCAAAACAGTGCTTGCCTGTGAACTTAATGCAGTTAAACAGCAGTAAAGCAGAGGGATGTTCTGAAACTCTTCCCTGATGAAGTGTTGGTGTCTCCTGGCAGCAGAAATGGTAACTTTGCTTAATGTGCTGCTTTCTTAGCATCAGTGGGACAATAAACAACAAATTTACAATTTATATTATTATCAATGCTAATAATGATATCCACAGTAGCTTTTGTTATTGTGGTTGTATGCCGGGATGAATCTGTTGTTTTAAATTGGAACAAAATTTTAAGTAAAAGAATAAAAGGTTAAGCTCCTTAAAGAAAGACTACAGTTTTTCTTTAAGAAGAGTCTAGAACAAAGAGAAATATAATAGTAAGATGCTTTGATTCTACTAATAGGGACACTAGAATTAAAAAAACCCCAGCCCTCATTGTATTCCCTCTCTTAAATGTTGAGTTGTTTCAGAAACAGCTATCAGCTGTGGAGTCTTAAAAAAAAGGTGAATCTTGTCATTTGTTTTATTCATTGTGTGTGATGCTGCYAAAGGAAATTCTGAGTGGTGTAGAAATTAAATGCTACCAATATTCTGGTGACATCAGGACCATCAGGTCCATCTACTGATAAATGTAATTACTTTTGAGTTAGCAATTGAGAACTCTGGCCTGGATAAAAAAATTAGCCCTATCTCAGTCCCATGAAGGCAGAAGTGATGCCAATGAGTACACTAAACAGTTACGTACTAATAGGAGCATGAGTGGCCTGATGTGACTATTAAGAAGTGTCATTGATGTTTTTGTCATAGCACCCATCTATACATCAAGTCTGTGTTTCAAAGAAGGCCTCATCAGCCATAGCTCTCCTTTGCTGGCATGTTCTTCACATGTAGCGTTTGTTTTTGGCTTGAGGAACAGTACAATGGGCTTTCTGCAGACTGGTTGTTCAGAAAACTGTTTTGGAGGTCAAATCTTGAAAAAGGATTAGCAGGGTATGTTTATTGATAACACTCAGGGAGAGTTTTACCTAAGTCCAAATCCTTGCATAATACTCACTTTGTGTATTGCATTGTAAGATCTTTGTTACTGTTTCCCTGAAACCAGACCAATTTTACAAGTTCACTTGCAGTATTCCAGATCATAGTGGGAATGTATTTTAAATAGAGGGATTTAAACCACAGTGCTCCCATTGTTCCTATTTAGCTGCCTTCCTTAAACAGTATTGTGCATTCAGCCTGAAAGCTTTCTAAATGAAGCAAGGGCAAGATAGGACCAAACTTGACTTAGGCAAAATCAACTGTTGTTTGGAGACTTTGCCATGTCTCCCCACCCAGTAGCCTGGAGAGCCAAGCTGGTTGCTGCCAGCTCCAAGAAACAGTGGCTTCAACTGACAAATGGGTGAAGTCGCTAGTGGTTATGGCAAATGTTGTTTCCATCCTTCTCATCTTTTGGTGACAGGGTTAACAGCAAGCCTAGTTTTTCAGAGCTCTACAAGATTTCTGTCTTTCTCTTTCCCGTTTCTCTTTCTGTGGCAAAAATGGCCCGTCCTGGGGCCACAAAAAATTTGTTTTTGCCTGCACAGTTGGCAAGAGTATTTTGGTTTCTCTTGGCTAGCTGTCTTGAACTAGCTTTTCACACTGGTATGTCACAGGTCCTAGCACAGCTATTCAAAGATTTTTCTTCAAATGTGGCAAGTATTCAATCACGACTGTCTGGTCTCCTAGATTGCACTGATTAACTGCAACCCACTTCTTCAGTATACTGCCAGACTTGTTTAGTCATTTTGTAATGGTATTATATAGTTTATGCATAGCCTGACACTCACATACATTTTCCATGTCATGCTGGCAGACATGTATTTTGAGTATGAACTGACCCTTCCTTACTGACGGTTCTTATCATAACTAGCTATACTTTCATTTCTTATGAGCAAATAACATATCAAGAATTATTTCCAGAAAGCTCTAGGACAAATAATGTAAAATAAATACAGGTCAGATTCTGCCATTACTCCCTGTGCACAGCTGCTTCATTGATTTGTGAGAGATTTATTATGGGATAATCTGTTTTATAAAACAATTCCCACCAAAAAATACATAGTAAAGGTACTGGTCACATACTCTGAAGCTTTAATAAAGTGTATATTCCTCCCAGGCAAGAAAAAGAGAAAAAAATAAACAAATAATTCAGTATATATGATTCACTCTGTGTGTGTATATATATCATTAACATTTAATTTTCATCTTTTGAGATCACTTTTGAGAAGGAATCAGTCTACCCTAGATGATAGTGCCATTTGTATCTTTATATCTTTGCATTTCTAAGAATAGGATTTTTTACAGAGGTGGAAAAATGTGTAATAAAGCAAACTTCATCCTGTTTAACCAATCACCAAAATATCCAGTTTTAATACTCTTTATGTAGAATACATTTTGTTTGCTTTTTAATTTTACATTGACTAATGATGATAACTAATAGGGATAAATTAATGGGTTTATTCACCAAAAGAAGCAAATAATCTTTCCGCTATCACCTCTTTCTGCAACTGTTATTGGTCAAATCTTCCACTGATCAATGTGGAATGGCATCACATGGATTTCACTAAGATTTCACTTGTTTTCCTTCAGTGTCCTAACCAAATAATATGTATAAATCAACAGAGAAAATAGAATTCTGAAAATTTTCTTTTAGTCTGAGGGACCCGTTGATAAAGTTCCCGTCCCTCTTGACCCCTTGACAAGGCTTTCTCGAAGTCAAGACATTAAGAGGTTGAAATCATAACAGAAGATAACTGGATGCCTTTTTCATGTTAAGAAGCTGTGGTGCATGTTTATTATATAATTTTGTGAAAAAATCTTTTATTTTTGGTTTGTTATTGAATCATTTCTCATGCACAAAATGGAATCACTTTGTCCTCATGCCTTGCGTTATTTAAAATAAATAAATAAATAAATAAATATTTGTATTTGTCATTCTCCATGGTGCTTTTTTTAGTAAACTGGCTTCTCCAGAACATTAGCATGTACCTCTGGATGGTGTTACTGATGAAAAGAGCTGCAGCCTGAAAAATACAGATTTCCAATTGCTCATAAGGGCAATGAAGATAAAAAGCCTGAAGAGACCACAAATTTATAGCATAGAGCAAGGCGCTAGTTTCTAGCTGTTTCTTTATGTGTTGCCTTGTTTGTGGGGCCATAATTACACACTGATTACAGCCAGAAAAAAAGTCTCTGTTATTCTCCATCCTGAATAGTAATTACTGTGTTACTGTGTTTCACTCCCATCCCTTTCTTTTGCTCTTTCTGAACGTTATCAGATCTATTTTAGGTTTTAACATAGCTTTTGGGAAACATAAATTACAAAATATTGTTTACATTGTTTACAATGAGGGTCATCTTGTGAATTATATATTAGCTATTATATATTACTAATTAACTTAGTGTAACTAAGTGCATGTACCCATGAGACTGGAGAATGTTAAAATGAAAGGTTGACCACAGCTTCCCTGAGCTACATGATCTAGGTTGTGTTTGAATTTCTATCCCTTCGGGTGCCCTCTCTTCGATTAAATTAAAATAGAGAACGTCAGAATTGGTCTACTGTAAGGAAGCAATCTACTGTAACAGAAAATAGTGCAATTTGTCTAAAAAAATAAAATTCTTGTCCTTAGCCCTCTGGCATTCTCATATTACACCAGATTTTGAGACAAAATTGGAGGGGCTGTACATCACCCTTACTCAATTGACTTCCATTGGAACTGAGCTGATTTACGCCAGCAGAAGAGGTCAGTGCTGAGAGCTCCGAATACTCTCAGTCATGAAACAGGTCACTTGCAGATCATTAGGCTGGCTTAAAAAAGATCTTACCAAAGTACATTTTGGCTTTTCTTTCTGTTTTTTAAAACTTTGGTATCCACTGAGGTCACACTGAGTGAGCTCTCTGCTGATTAAAATGTTTGAAACATATTTAAAAAGGGACCAAGGTTCTCACCACCACTTTCAATCAGTAAACTTTTTTTTTACCTCCCACTTTCACAGAACTCCAGCCTCATGGGAGTGAGTGAAAAAGTCTTAGTTACACAATTCTCGCAATAAGTGACATAATAGTCACAATAAAAAGTATCTAACCTGGCAACACTAAAAGTATTCTACCCCTGTCTATGTAACATGTCCTTAAAGATGCAGATATCTTACATGATGAGGTCAAATCTAGTAATATTTTTCATACAAATCCACCTGGTTTTCTGTTTGCCTTGAACTGCTCTTAATCACCTAAGGACTGAGAGAGAAATCAACAAAAGGCCCCATTGTCAGAACCCTTGTTATCCAAACCTGCTTTTTGGGTCTGGAGACAAGGTGAGAGGGGGGTAATTCTTCACCTGGGATGCCCCCATAGCCCCCTCCCAAATAAGCTCAGTCTAGACTGTTGTGGATTTCCACATGCTCATCTGCATGAGCACATGCACCTGTACATATGCATATGTACACAGGCACTTGAGATTGTTCAGTAGCATTGGCTAAGACATTTTTGGTGCAGTGGCATCTGAATATTGGATCACAGGATATTTCAGGTTGGAAGGGACCTCAGAAGGTCTTTAGTCCAACCTCCTGCTCAAAACAGGGTCAGTCTGAGGTTGGATCCGGGTGACTAAGGACTTTATCCAGTCAGATTTTGTCAACCTCCAAGGATGGAGAGACACTGCATATCTTCTCTGGGCAGCCTGTTCTGCTGCCTGAGCATCCTCATTGGAAAAAAGCTTTTACCAGTCTAAACCTCTTGTTTCAAGTTATGCCCATTATGTCCTGTCCTTGCATCACGCACCATTGTGAAGAGCCTGGCTCCATCGCCCTGTAGGCATTGGGGTTTGCTGTTTGGAGGACTTGACCCCAAAGCTATTTCTTCTCAAGGCTGAACAAACCCATGTCCCTCAGCCTTTCCTCACAGGGCATGTGCTACAGCCCCCCGAATGTCTTGGTGGCTCTCTGCTGAACTTGCTCCAGTTTATTCATATATTTCTTATACAGAGGGGCTCAAAACACATTTACACATCTAATGTACTGGTGGAACACTGAAAAGATTTTGAGGCTTTTCCCATCAGTCTGTACACTAAAGGTTATGATACAAGTTATAAGAATAAGGAGAAATGAAACAGCCTTGGTAAAATGAGATCAAACTGCACTTGGTAAATTGGAACATGAACTGCACAAGATTGTGGTATTCTGCAGAGGAGGTCTGATTTCTCCAAAAGTGTATCTATAGTTGTAAAATGTGTTGTAAGAAAGTAGATGGGAGCATTTCAATTTTGTTCAAGATCAGGTGAAAAATTACTTTTGACCAGCCTTAGGTTACTATAATAGGCTTATGATAATATAATGGTTATCACAGGTGTTTTTTTCTTTCAATGCAAGAATCAGAATACCTAAAAAGTCATGTCCTTTTTAATTTGATTTCAGAATGCATGAGAACAACCAAGCAGGTACTCACTGTCTCAATGTTACAGTGATATGCACAAACTACTAAAGATTTGCTTTTTTGGGGTACATATTGCCAGTAGAAATCACTGATGAAAACAAAACGTCAGGCTCAGAATACTGTTATAAGACTGTACAGTGAATTGCAAGTCTGAAACCTCACTGTGCTCATAACAATTCATGCTAGGGGCTTTGGTGATATAGGTATGTAAAATATGACAATGTGAGTACCTCCTATCAAGAGAAAGCCTATGCTTTAACAGTACTTTGCATATTTATTATGTTATTATTACTAGTGTACTAGCACGTAAAGGAGCGATTTGATTCCTGAGAAAGTGCTTAATCACTAAGACTTTTAAGGAGAAGATGAGTATCGGATGTCTATATTTTGTGTTAAACTCAGTGTAAATTTGGTGTACTCAGATGTATTTGTTGGATTCATCTCCTGTGAGGAATTAAACTTGTTTGTACTGTGAATTCTAGATGGCCCTTGGCAGAGGGGAAAGGCCCTCAAATCCTCAAGATGTCTCTGCTTTTAGCTGTGTGAAATAACAGAACTTCAGATACTTTGGTAAAGTTTTGAGATTTAAAGGTGTTTATGCAGTTAAGGATGTTTTTGACTACTTTTTAATATTAGATGCCTAAACTGTACTGCAGGGATCTTTATACTTTTCTGGGTGTTTTTTGTTGCTTAGTCACAATCATCTTGTTCAGCACTATCTAATTTAGCATGTCTCAGCCAAGAAAATTCTTAAATTTGCTGCAAAAGCTCTGACAGCACATCTTCTACCCCCCACCTCCAAAATACCATCTCCAGACAAGTCTCTTCCTCCTCTCCCCTCCACTCTTTGTCGATAATTGTCCTGGTTCGCGCAGAGGGAGCAAGTAGATCAAATCGATTCTCTGTATCTGAAAAGGACAGCACTGTCAATGAAGGAACTTTTCTTCAAGATTGTGATTGTCACCGTTTTGCCCTGGTGAGGATGGGATATGTGCAGCTGTAAGACTGCTGCCAATGGAGCGTGTGCAGCAAACCTGCTAAGGGAGCAAACCCCCTTAATGTCCCTAATTTAGCAACGAAGCCAATGAGTTCTAATTAGTTTGGATTAAAGAACTAGCTATGTTCTAGGCTGTGGAAAGAGTAGTGTTTGTGGGTAAACTGTCTTCCAGTTTTAGATTGAAATCCCCTTCCAGAAGCCAATTGTCCCTGTCCTGTTCATGGCATCAAGCAGTCCATTAACTAGATGCTTAGTTCTAATTTATGGTGCTCTTATTTTTATCAGGTCCTGAAGAAACAACTTTAATTAGAGTAGCAGGGAAATTACAGATTTTCACCTGTTGAAAATCTTGTGTTTCAGCTGTTGTCTACACAGCTTGTAGAACAAAGGGGTATTTCGCCATCTCCAGAAAATCACATAGGTTTACTTTGACAGTAATACAAGATAAAATTATAGCCTATAGCAATACAAAGCTCTTGAACCCACGTTTTCCATACTGACCATGAAAAATTGCCTTTTGTCTTAATGAAAAGTGAAAAATGGAAACAAAAAAAGTATTTCATTTTCTATGACACTGTAGCATTTTCTCCTACTGGTTACAGTAAGCGAAATCAGCTATTTCTTTTCCTCATCATGCCCTACTTCTTGCAGTGTGATGGGGTCATTATAATGGGACACAGCAGGAAGAGACAGTGGATAGGGCAAAGGGAAAAGATAATTCAACATTTGCTTCAGCTTTTAATATCATAAAAAGTTACTATTGGATCTTTTATATGCTTAAATTGGTAGTTGTCCCTTTGCCGTGAAAAGCATTCTTTCTTTCCCTTCCTTTTTGGTTGCAGCTGAAAAAATCCTCCCACCGTTTCTTCCTGAAAAAACCCACTCTATTTCCACATATGAACTCTGTCACGAGTATTTCTAGCTTGTCCAGCTCCAAAAATTTCCTCTTGGAAGTTTGATACTGTGAATACAGACCCAGTAGTAACTCACAGTGAAATTATTTTAAGATTTATTATTACATTTATTTTCATTTTACATTGGTTTTCATTGCATTTGTCTTGAAATCTTTTTGCATAATTGTCTCCTTAGCAGTAACATGCAGCCCTGTGAATTAATCCAAATATGACATATATTCTCATAGCTATAGTTAGTCCTTGCAACACCTCTAAGAAAACAACTGAATTTTTGTTCTACTGGATCTGAGCCTCTATCCCCATAGCAGCTGACTAAACAGTAGATAGTGTGTGAGATACTGTTTCACAGTAGCAATAGGCTTCATCTGAGGACTGCAAAGTTGTCACACAGACCTGCAGCAAAATGTGATGAAAGAGCACTGGGATGATGACAGAGTAAGCAAAGGAAAATAGTACAGGCCACCGAGGATGAGCAGGAGGGGTGGGATGCGTGGGCTGGTGGCTGAGGGAATCTCAGATCTTGGATTAAGGGAGCGACACCCAGGAGTGAGTGGAGTACATGAGGACAGAGAAGCTAAACAGTGGAGGAGAAGCCATTCTCCAATGGAAATGCTGGACACCACAGTGAGTTTATCCAAGGCTTGACAAAAGGGATGTTTTGTTCATTGAACTCTGTTTAAATTCAAGACTAGCAAAAGACTCATCCTTTTTTTTAGTTGGGATTTATCTTGCATAATACTAGTTCTCTAGGAGTTAACTATGTAGTCTAAGCTAGTCACACAGGAAAGTCAGTTCAGGAGGGCACTTTAACTTGTTTTCTTAAATGCTTATTTTCAGAGAGGGTGAGTGAGTGTTCTCCCTGGAAACAAAAAAACCTTTCTTTAGGCTAGACAATTAACAGTTAGATCACTAAAGCTGCATGAGATGCATCCTGCCTAAGCAACTAACTGCAAGGAAATACCACAAGCTGATGAAAGCTCCCTTTCCGGAACAACGAAAGTTATTCAATACTTGATGTGAAATCATGACATCAAAACATTTAGTCTGAGTGGGAATTCATAGTACATTCCAAATCTATATTTAAATTCTCTGCATAAACAAGCTATCAAATATTCATTGCAGAAATGGCCCTGATGGCATGTTGCTGCCCCTTAGCTTGCAGACTTCAAGCCAAGTCAGAGCAGACATCCATCACACATGGTCGTTACTTGATGCAGGAGCAGATAATTCAGCTCAGCTCTCTAATATCAGAGAAGGGGCTCCTACATAAAGCTTCTTTCCATCGGCTCAGCTGAAGAGGCCTTAAATTCCTACAGAAGGATTAGTAACAAGTATCTATAGGTGATGAAAGGGTCATAATAACATCTCAAACTGATACTTGTCTTTTCTTTGGTAAATAGCTGACTATGAACTCTTTGCAGCCTAAATTAGTGTGCTTTTGTGGAGCTTCTCATCAAACTAAAGGAAAATGCTTAAACCTCTGGTCAGTAGTCATTAATATGGCTAGTTCAGATGTTGCAATATTTTTGGTGAAGTCTTGCTGTAACTTAACTCTTTAGTCTCCAAATAGACTCATACTAAATAGTGGCCACAAATACTTAAGAGAGTGATGTGCTTGGATACCTCTATGTCTGTTTATACTTCCAACAAATGCTTTCCAACTGCAAGAAAGGCCTTTCCTAAGCAGCATCTCAATCAAGTTTGTAGCTAAAAATAATACTCCTGAGGACAAAAGTCCCTAGAGTTTCTCGTCTGAAGCTTAAACTTAAAAGCTCTCACAGTCAATAAGCAGAGGAAAGGATTTTTATACATACTGTTGCTATGCGCTGAAGGTCCTTTGAGATTAAATGCTAACAGACAATGAATAAATTCAGTTGCTTGTACTGAATCTTTTCTCTTGCTCATAGCCATTGCTATAGGCTTTGTAGTTATACACTGAAGTCTGCATTAGAAGTGCTTGCAGCCTGTGGGGTTTTAGAGTGATATAAGTTATTTCTACCTATGTGCCCGGACTAGTACACTAGCAATTTCTTCCCATAGTTAGAAATTTCTCATGGGTAATCTGTGTTAGAAAATGTAGGTTCTGTCTACATATTCACCTCAAGATCTGAAAAGATACCCCTTTTTTTGGTTTGTTTTAAACTTGAGAAATTCAGCAAAATACTTGGTTGTCTATTCATGCTAACGCTCACCTGTATACTGACACTATTCTGAGACATAAAGAAATGTGGAATTTCTCCAAAATTTTGTGTTCTTGCTTATTATACATACCTAAAGGAGTGTGCTAGGCTACCGGGGTGCAGGACTGAATTGCTTAGCATGTCTTTGGATCCCAGTTATGAAATGAACAGGATACATAGCTGTGGCAAATTTTCGTAGACTTCATAGAAGTTGAAGTAGGATGGGGACTGACAAATGCTTCTGAGTTATTGTGTTCTTTTATCTGCTATTATTAATGAAAACATTTGTATTTATGGGTACAGAAATTCAAGGTAGAGTCAAAAATGTTGACCTACCTTTGAGAATTAAAGTTCGACCAACATTTAAAATGTCTTTGATCAAGTAGTCCTTAGATCTCTGTGTTAGCAAACAGTAAGCAAGTGTTCTACTTTATCTTCATGTTATTTTATGTTCAGAAAGCTCAAATAAAACTTTTGACATGGTTTAATTATGACAAACACACCTCTTTTTATAACATAATTAAAACATTTTTTCCTGTACCATTTTGATTTGGTCAAAAATCAGTAAAATAACATTCCTCATTCACAAATCAAACTGACAACTTTTGAGGCTGAAATTCCCTATTATTGTAGAATTTAGGGAATGGTAATTAATGGTAAAATTCATGGTTTTACATTTGAAACTGAATTTTGTTTGTTACTATATACTGATACATGTAAAATAAAATCTTAAATCTAACAAATATATAAATTGAACTTACTTCTGCATTAGATTTTTATTTTTATAAGTAAAGCAGAATAGATATAATTAGAGGGTTAAAAAAGTGCAATACCATAGTAAGATAGAATCAAATCAACTGCATTAATACATACTAAAACTAGAAATATAGAGGAATGAGAGAGACAGTGGATCACTAACACTTCTAAATGATATACGGTACAAAATTTGCAGAAGTATAAGACTCAAGCAAAACTGAGATGTGAATCTCTGACTTCAGTGTCTTTTCTAAAATAAAAACAGAAGAAGCAAGAGGGGACTTGAGTGATATTTAAATGACTATGTAAATATTTAGGAAACCTGCAAAATGCATGGAATAAATTACAAAGAAAGCTTTGCAAAATTCGACTCTGGCATAAAACCTGGAGAAAATCTAGCAAAACCTATTGTAATGTCAGATTTATTAATTGCTGTGGATCCTTGCTGTGGATCTCTCTTATTTAAACTTCTACAGTGTCTTCCTTTTTTCTGCAGGTATTTCTGGAGTGGGTATGTGCTCGCAGGTTCTCAGACATATTGTAGCTAGAAAGTGAACCAGTATAGGTGGACAGATCTCTGCCAGAGCACCATTTTTAGAGGGCAAGAATCTTCTGGCAGTCACATTGGTAATGCTCTGCCTGCAGTTTCAAAGCTGCAACCTGTTGATAACAAGGACATATAACTTTTTAAAATGTTATACCCAGCTCCAAGTTTTGTCCACACTAAATAATATATTCCTACATGGACAATCCTATTGATACTGAGTAGGGACGTGCCTGAAAGAAATGTTGCTTATCCCACTGTATTTTTGATACACCTTTTCTTTTAAATGCACGGTGCAGTTCTTGGTGTGGTCGGCAGAAACCATATCCAACGGTGTCTCCTTGTTATTTGAATGCAGTCATTGCTGTTTAGCCTAATATATACATCACAGCAAATCTTGGCTCAGCAAGATGGTGTTTTACACAATACTGCTGCTGTTAGATGTAGTAGACTCAGGTTTTAAATGTTTGAGAATTCTGAATGCCTGTGTTCTCCAACTCTATACACTGTTTCAAGGAGCTATAATTAAGCAATGTGAAGGCATTAACTAGAAAAGGGAAGGTTTTTCACTCTGATAGCAACATTCAAACTGTTGTTAGGGACTCTCTCAAAGCACAGAAATGAGGAAAAAAAGAATCTTCTATTAGCAATGCAACTTCAGTTTGTTTTTCTAAGAGAAAACACACTAGTAAATGTCACATCTAGTAGTAGGAACAAAAAAACCCAATATGACTAGAATAATGGTTTAATTCCACTTTTATATATACTATTGTACATTTGTTAGAAGTGTTTTGCTGAAACAAATTTCTGATTTACTGTGAAGGTCAGGAAAAATGTTATGGTATTTCCAGTGAAAAATGTTTGTGGGCAGGGATAGAATTTTTAAGGTACTTCATTTAAAGAACCAGGCAAACAAAAAGGCTAGTTTCTCATTTATGGTGATGTTAAAGTGAAAATTATTGAAACATATTCACTTATGTGAAATGTTCTTTTTGCTATTTTCTGTTTGAAAAGTGTTTTAAAAATGTGAGGTTTCAGCCCTGTTCTGGGTAGGAAGTATTTTAAATTCCCCACATTATTCCAGGGATTGAAAAACTGTTTCTTTCTCAGACTTTTGCCAATTGGTCTTGCTGTTTTGTTTTTCTTTTTTTTTGTGTGTGTGTTGGCATAAAGAGGCATAACCCCAGAAAAATTACATCAAGTGCCAGTTCATTAAACCACAAAACCACATCTGTCAGTTGTTGGAGAAGAGTAGACAGTCAAACTGCTTCATTTCACTATCATTACTTCTACATTCTCAATTTTCTTTTTGGAATGGCTGAGAAAATTGATATAATCCTTAAATTCCCCTCTGAATTGCTTCCTAAACTGACACTATACTATTTCAAAGGAGCTGCAGGTTTTGTGATACTCTCTGCGAACTAATTCATGCACAAAACAAGAATCACAGCTACCATGCAGCTATTAGAAAACTCAACTCCCCCACCATAAAAGTATATCATCCCCTTAAGTTTGAGTAACAGAAGATGATGATCTCTACTGCATTATTTGTTCAGAGAGAGCCAACTCTATAATGTGTGAGGAAAATAGCTGAATAATCGGGAAGACTTCAACGGGAGCAACATATGCTCCCGGTGCTTGCTGCTGAGACTGGTGAAATGGCTTGCAGTTACAGATGCCAACTTTCTGAGGAATAAACTGTTGCTGCAAAGATGGGAAGTTCTAACCAATTCTGACAAATAGAGGACTATCATGCCTGAGCTGAAGAGTAGTGGGAGCCTGTTTACAAATTATTGTGATTTAGTTGTGATTGTGATTGGCACGCACAGAAAGATAAATCTCAACACAAAAATATTTATCTTTGGTTTTGTTTGCTTCCAAGTGCAGCTTAAGTAAAACTGTTTTGTGAGCCAAGTAATGGGGATAAATAATTTAGCAGTGAGTAAAAAATGTGAATTGTAACTGAAAAAATGTTACTAGATATCCAAGATCCAGACTTATCAAAACAGAAGTTTGGAAAAAAAACCTAAGAGTTGCATAGATGCACCGTCTTTAAGCAGTAATTATGCACAAGCATATATAACAAAGGCAGGTAAAGGGAAGCAAATAGAATAAAAGCTGTTAATTAGTAACCATTTTGCCTGTTATCATTTTCACAATAATTTTTATTGTCATTTTTCTCCCCGCCTCCGCATTACTTGTCCTCCCACTGTTAGCCCAGAAAGATTTCTCTCCTTATTTAGAGCACAGTCCATAAAAGAGCTGATTTGTCACTCAGCACATGTGAGAGGGGACAGAGAGACAGAAGAGTGGGTGGGAATGTGGAAAGGAGGGAGGAATACAAGCTCTCGGAAAGGGATTTTCCTTGCCAGTGACAAATCCACGGGTAGGAGATTCCTGGCCCTCCTGCAATAGGAATTCTGTCACTGCTAAGCCAACTGTTCACTTGCTGTTCCCCAACTGAAGGGCAAGACGTGCAAGTCTTGGGTAGTTTTTTTAAAGCTGTTTCTTTTTTTCCTGATAAATACTAATTTTGACCGAAACTACCAACCATAAGAGTAAGATACATAAATCATAGAATCATAGAATAGTTTGGATTGGAAGGGACCTTTAAAGGTCATCTAGTCCAACCCTCCTGCCATGGGCAGGGACATCTTCAACTAGATCAGGTTGCTCAGAGCCCCGTCCAACCTGACCTTGAATGTTTCCAGGGATGGGGCATCTACCACCTCTCTGGGCAACCTGTTCCACTGTTTCACCACCCTCAGTGTAAAAAATGTCTTCCTTCTATCTAGTCTATATCTACCCTCTTTTAGTTTAAAACCATTCCCCCTTGTCCTGTCGCAACAGACCCTGCTAAAAAGTTTGCCGCCATCTTTCTTAGAAGCCCCCTTTAAGTACTGACAGGCTGCAGTAAGGTCTCCCCAAAGCCTTCTCTTCTCCAGGCTGAACAACCCCGACTCCCTCAGCCTTTCTTCATAGGAGAGGTGTTCCATCCCCCTCATCATTTTCATGGCCCTCCTCTGGACCCACTCCAACAGGTCTATGCCTTTCTTATGCTGAGGGCTCCAGAGCTGGATGCAGTACTCCAGGTGGGGTCTCATGAGAGCAGAGTAGAGGGGCAGAATCACCTCCCTCCACCTGCTGGCCACGCTTCTTGTGATGCAGCCCAGGATACGGTTGGTCTTCTGGGCTGCAAGTGCACATTGTTGGCTCATGTCCAGCTTTTCATCCACCAGTATCCCCAAGTCCTTCTCGGCAGGGCTGCTCTCAATCCCTCCGTCCTCCAGCCTGTGTTGATACCAGGGGTTGCTCCAACCCAGGTGCATGACCTTGCACTTGGCCTTGTTGAACCTCATGAGTTTCACACGGGCCCATTTCTCGAGCTTGTCCAGGTCCCTCTGGATGGCATCCCGTCCTTCAGGCGCGTCAACCACACCACTCAGCTTGGTGTCGTCTGCAAAATCAAGCAATAGCAAACATAGAAATAAGTGGCTTAAAATAGTATAAATGGAAATCTATAGTCAGCAGTTGAGTTTTTCAAGCAGACATAGAATATTAGTCCATTGCTAGATGTACCAATAATCACACAGGAAAATCACAGGTATTACATTAATATTTTTAGGTTAGTGAAATAAAAGATGTCACCCTACCAGATGATGATGAAAAAGTAATTTCCATTTTAACTAAGTGAAAAACTATGACACATTGCAACAACTAAAGGTGAGAGTTTTTAAAAAGAACATTTCTATAATTTCCACCTGAGAGTTTTCAGAGAGGAAAGTTGGAAGATTTCTGAATTTTTAACTTTGATTTTGATAAGTTTTTGAGAATTAGTACCCCAAAACAATGGAAGAAGGCTTACACTGAGCCAATATTTGAACTGAAGATGAAAAGTGAGCTGGCCAGTTGTGTGCCAGTCAGTCCTAGAAAAAACAAAGAAAAAATGATAATAAAGGAGATTGATAAGGAAAAAAAAAACCATTGACTAGAGATTAGGAAATCAAGACAACACCTTGAAGCATCCTATTTCCTACATGGAGCTCCAGTTATGTGTTCCTACTTTCTTGTATCTAACTGCATTATTTTTCTAAGCTTGGAACCTGAGTTTATGATGATTATTCTGTCAAAATTAGGATCCTATTCCCATGCACACTGCATCCCCATACCAGATATCTCTATTCCTCTAAACTATGGAGCCCCACTCCTGTCTCCCAAAGCTGTCCAGTGCCCAAAACCTTTCTCAAACCCTGCACCCTCACAACATTGTTCCAATCTGAAGCTCTAACCAACTGTTGTATACAAAGTCCTTGACTTCAACCTTTGGTCTTCAAGTAGCATAAATTAAGATTTTACCCAGATATGTGGGATGGATCCTTGAAACTACAGAAATAATCATAAGAGATAACGTAGGCTGCACTTTTACATAAATTGCTTTCATTAATACTAAACTGGAAACAGAAAGGTTTGTGAGACAGCCCGAATGGGATTGCTTAGAAATGTTAGGTGAATCAGCAATTTCCAGAAACAGGTTAGTTAAATAAGTAAATATATATTTTCCCCTATATCACAAGTTACAAAACAGGTATATCCATTTGCCTTATTTAGAATTGTTTATATCCTTAAGAGAATAATAACTAGGAACTCTGCTCTGAAGTTTTCCTATTGCCATGGACTTGTATGTGCACAGAAGTTACTTCTACATATCATCATCATCAAGAACGTGGTTTCTAAAACTTAGATGAATTATGCAACATTTATCATCTAGCAGATTAGTCGACTGTTGGTGAGATCAAAAACTAAAGTTTTGTCTGTTTAAGATAGTTGTTTGTATCCCACAGGTGATATCATCACCCATGTATGAATTAATTATCTTAGCTATATTACATTAATCTTTATTTACGTACTGTATGCTGTTATTAAGTTTTTAATTAAGATACATTTTAATTTGTTGTTGTAAAGGCCTAATTTCTCTTGATTATGTTGCCTGAAATGTCTYGATTCCCAGTTCATGCCGGGGGAATTGACAATATCACCTGCTTTGCCTTCCCTCCCAGACTAGTAGCCCCAGACACATCCCCTATCCACCTAATCCACGTCTTACCTTACTACTGTTATGCTCCTTATCTTTCCCTGTCATAGGTGAGTTCCACCATCCTGAGCAGGATGCACAATTTTTTTATGCAGCACAGGAACTGCAGGAACAAAGAGGGAAATGTTTAGAAGGTATGGAGGCAATACCTCCTGCAACAGTCCAGCTTGTCACTCTTGCTCAGGAAATGCAAGAGTAGCTGTAGCAACTCTTTCACACGTACAGGATCTTATAGGATCATTCCTGTGCTCACTCTAGGGTTCCCAAAAGAGATTTCAAATGGAAGGAGCCAGGAACAGCTGACACTTTTCCTCGGCTAGCGTTAAACCTCTCCTAGCTCTTCTCTAGCCCAAGATGATAACATTAGTACATGTATCCATGTATTTTCTCCATTGGTTGGGGAAAGTCTTGTCATCTTGCTGAAATTCCCCACAAACTTGCACTTCTCAACAGCTGGATTGGAAGACCTGCTGGAAAACACCATGGCACATTTCCCTGGGTTTCCTTTGTTTGGAGATCAGAATAGGGAGGGATAGTGTGAGCCCAGTTCTTGTCTCAGTTCTTGACACACTGTCAGACCATGGTGGTATCAAGTGCCCATGTTCAAGAGTTGGGAATATCTTCTCATTCTTTTTTGATAAAGACACAGCCTAAGCAATTTTTCCAGAGGAAAAACTGTAGAATGAGAAATTGAAGTGATCATTAAGAAAGCATTAAAACATTTCTGTTACGAGATACAAATTGTTATATTCTTTCAAGTCACCAGTGTGTGTAGAAACATGCCTTGTAGAGCTCAGAGTCAAGCTATAAATGAAACTGTTATTACTTGATATACAAGTCTGAAGAAAAATTATAATCATGTCTTCCAAACACATAATATTATTTCTGTAGCAGCTGACCATATTTATGGCTTAGACAATAGGCATCACTTTACTGTTATACATTAAAATTTATTTAGGGCAGTGTAATGTGATTTAAGCTAATGAGTTCTTGCCATCTTTATAAATTATTGTTTTAGATTTTTGAGAATTCTAGAAAGAGAAGATGAAGAGAAACCTCAAAAAGAAAGTGCACATAAACCAATTTATTGGTTTTTTTAGTCATGCAGAGCACAGAGACTCTTCTTGTCTATTGCCTTCTGGATTTGACACGTTTAAAATTGATAATTCTGTGGTATTCATCACCCCTTTGTATGTAAGGAAACACATTCAGTCCTAATAAATTCTTTTTTTTTTCTCTGTAATTTATATGATAAAGTAGTTTATGATCACGTATCTGTGAAGAGTAAAGGTAAAATGTTATGCTGTGGAAGAAATTTATGCAAATCCTATGTGTGTTTAAACTACAGTATAACATAGGGGAGTGGAATACTGATTTTTTTCCCCTTTAAAAATCTGTACCACTTAGTACAATGCACTTGCACAAGTGTTTGCAACTTTTAGTGTTTTATGACTTAGCATTTATTGTAGAAAATTATTGCCTTCTGTCTTTCACCAACCCCCCACCCTTCAACATACACATCCATCCATCTGATGTGTGAGGGGAATTACATTTGGCTTAGGAATTAAAACAGATATATGTCCTTCAAACTGCTCCTGTTCTGACCATCCTGTTCAGAGGATGAGGAAGCTCTTGGGAGCACATACAGGTTATTGACTGCTGTGTGCCTGCAGGAGTTCTGTAAACCCTGTCCTTCCCTTGTTGTCTGGCAGTCCTTAACAAGGCAGGAACAATTAAGGTAGGGATCCTGAGCTCTATCCATCATTTACGGTTAAAAGCTAGTTCCCAAGTGAAATAAGTTAATAAAGTTGCAATCTAATGAAGCCACATCTCTTCCATCCTTCATATCTTCTTTTATGTCTGGGAAATGCATTGCAACTAATTGTGTAATTTTCAGCATGTGCAAGGAAAAGTTTTTCTGTTTATTTATTTGCACTAGAGTTGCGCTATTTACTAGTTATTTGCTCATCATTAGTTAGCATGTCTTGGAAAGTGTCTATGAAGTTACTTGTAACAAATCACAAAAATGAGTTATAGGCTTTCCTCTCCAACTGGTTAGTACCTTTTCAAGAGGTAGTGATTTTTTTTTTTTTTTGACTAATCCCTGAGGAGAAATAAAAGCACATCATGATTTTTCAAGGCTATCTATCACTCCCAGTGCTCAGCGATGTTTAAAGCACAAAATACTACTGACTGTCGGATTACAAATTTGTTCATATGTTATCATTGTAATGTGAGACGGTGGCACTGAAGTGCAGCAGGCAAACAGAAAGAAAGGCTTCTGAGTAGACTCCCTGGCTTTTTTTTCATGTCATATGGGCTTACATACTTTGTCTAAAGAAAGATCTTGCGTACAGTATATTTTCAGGCATAAACAATGCACTTTTAAAAACTTAGATACAACAATATTTATATCTTGAACTGATAAAAACCTGTGTTTAGTGATAAAAAAGAAACATAAAAAGTAAGATGTAGAATGTTAAAATAAAAAAAAAGGTGCATAAACTTTTGGTTCATTTCTAAATAGTCTTAAAGAGTGTGAATGGATTATTTTCAAAATGAACGAGTTGTTAATCTGGTAGATCAAATCTGTATTTAATCTTGGGTTCGCTGAGTCAATGGGAACTTGACTGTAGATTTCAGCAGGGCAGATTTCACGTCAAGGTCAAGAGAGCCCCCTTTCCCCTTGTAAATGAAGAATTTGAGCCTTTGAAATCAGTGGCTGAACTCCTATATAGGACATGGGATTTCATGTTGGCTGTCTACTTAAAATATAATTTTCCTTAACTTTATTTTTTAACTTTTCCACTTAGTACTATCACCTGTGAATATAAAAGGTTCTTTGGATTTAGACATAGATGATTAATGTGGGCAATTCCCGCAGAATCAAAGTTTCATAATGTATTGATTTGCTCTGTATTCCCTCTGAAGGAAAAACGTCCCTGTAAGAAATAGCAGACAGTACACGGTTCTCAATGTGAAGCATAATTCACTAGTAAATACAGGAAAAAAAGTCTCAGAATAAGCACTTTTCAATATGGAGATAGATGGACACATCACTTGGCAAGCATTCGGCTTTTTTCCCTGACATGTTTAAATAATGTTTATCAAACAATAGACAGGGATAAAAATCAACGTAGCCTTAAATTTATCTAAAACAGAATGGCAGGCTGATGTAGAAGTGTCCTATAAATAACAATAAACAGCTGTTGAACAAAAGTCAATAAGGTGGAAAGAGAGTTTTTCTACTGGATTGTAGAAATACATATATCTATATTTCTTTTTCTTGTAATGAAATGTTCTGTCCTCTTTCCCAGCCCAGAATTCAACATACTGTTTATATACCTGGCACAGTGTGCAATGATTAGAGGCAAAACCAGATGGCCGTATTTTTCCTTGTCTTGTTTATTTAGGTGATGGATAGATGAGTCCTGACTTTACCTATCAATCTGACTGTAATTATTTATGTTCTACTGTGAATTTTTGCATGCAAATACTCATGCACACACACACACACACACACACACACAAATAGAAGTAAACTGACTCTTTCTCTTTCTTCCTTAGGCTTAGAAAGAATTGCAAGAGATTCAGCCTATGAGCAAGAAGGAAAAGTTCAGTTTGTAATTGATGCAGTATATTCCATGGCCTATGCACTACACAACATGCATAAAGATCTCTGTCCTGGATATATTGGTCTCTGCCCGAGGATGAGCACAACTGATGGTAAAGAACTACTTAGCTATATCCGGGCAGTAAACTTTAATGGTAAGTTACATGTACTCTTCCCCCCCCCCCCCTTTTTCTTCTTTAAATGTTTCAGAAGTGACAAGATGTGTTTTCTTCTTTATATAGGATGCTTTAAGGCACAGTGGAAAATGGGATTAGAAGCAGTTCTCGTTTAATCAGAACTGTGAGTTTTTCCACCTGCTTTGAAACCCCAAGTGTATTTTCCGTCTTAACATTAAGCTGCTCCCAAAAGAGGCAGATGTTAAAAATAAGAATCTGTCCATCAAAATATTCTGGTGAAAAGCTGCTATTATAGAAACAAGTTGAGGACTCATGCAGTCCTATTCACAGATTAAAATCCTTTGACAGAGGTTGCTTATGCTTTTGCAAGAGAATGAATTGAAAAAAAAATACCCTTTTGAAAATTACCTTCTTCTGAAATTGCTGTTAACAATTTCCTTACAAAAGTGAATAGTGAGGAGTTAGCTTTCAATTTGCATATTTAAATCTCAATTAAAACACTCACTAGCAGTTCCAGCTTCTTTTCCATTTCATTATTTTTGACTCAGTGATTTAGTGAGCTTTAACATAACTGTAATATATATTTTTAAACAACACTACATAATATTCTGTGCAGCTCGGATCTGCCTGCTGGGGAAATGTAGTTACAGATGCTTACGCTGTTAACAGTAGAGGCCAATAAAGAACAGGATTAATTTATGAATGTAGAATTGAAAAGGGTCGAACGTACTTGATGGTGAAATGAAGTTGCTGAAAACCTACATTATTTCATTAAAGTCATAATTATTGTAGACTATATTTACCATGATTTTACAAAGAAATGGAACAATGTTCTTTGCTGTGTTTTGGTTGTTTTTTTTCCCCAGTTGGTGGTAATTCACGTACTAGACATGCCTTCTAACTATGCAGAGAGAAGCACTGTCTATCGCAATTTATTCCAATGACCTCAGCTGCCAGCCTTTTTGAAAAAAGCACAAGGTCATTTTGAATTTAGCTTCTGAGTGGAAGCTTTTTTTGCTTTAGGTAATACACCAGACCATTTGGTTGATATGAATGTTGGCTGTAGTTCGCAATTTTTTCCTCTTCTAAAACTTTTTTCTTCCTATGCAATTTCATGAAAAGGGAATCCCTGTCTCCAGGAATATAAAGATAGAAGGAGTTTAAATGATTCTTTACTGATTTTAAAGAAAACCTGGAGCAAAATATGTTGCTGGCAAATGGGAAATGTTGTTATGATGACAAAGGTAGGCAGCATATTGTGAGGTTTGCAGTGAAAATTATCTACATTTCTAGTAGATATTCTTCTGGGTCTGTGTTGTTTAGCATAAAAAGATAAGCTGTACATTTTATATGAAACCTTCCTCTCCCTAGATTGTTGTATTTCATCAATACCTGTCATGATTTCTCTGGCTGACTCTAAGTATTGCAACAAGGGGAGATGAAAAAGTGGGATAAAGCATTCTGGACACTGATGAAAAAGTATCTGTTTTTGAGCTAGTGATTTAGTGAAAGAGAGGAAAAAAAAAAAAAGAAAAAAAAAAAAGAAACATTTGTGTGTGGTTAACTTTCTGTCCCATGGGATATGTTAACTGTTCCCTGTACTTGGCTAGTCCACATTATGTACTGGTGTGCCAATTTTTTGGGTGTGTTATATGCCCAAATATTTCCTTTTTTTCGGTCATGTGTTGGGAGGCATAAGCAGAGGATGGTCTTTAACCATTTGCCTTTTCCTATTAATCCCAAATTCCTGTTCCTCCGGACAGCGCTGCCACTGTGTCTGACTTGGTTTACAGAGGTGAATATTTACATAGATTGCTAGACCTCTTGTGCTGGGAGTTGACAGTAGTGCTGTGTTTCGATTTTGATGTGCATCCTAGGTTCAATCATTAATAATGTAGTATATTAAAAGTGAGCTGCTACATGAAAGGAAAACCCTGGCTTTCACAGCCATTCAAGGTAGCATTTTTCTATCCTAACAATCACAGGATCACAGCATTGCTGAAGTTGGCAGGGACCTCTGGAGATCACCTACTCCAACCCTCTGCTCAGATCAGGATCAGCCAAATCAGGTTACTTAGGACCATGTCCAGCCAGGTTTTAAATACATACAAGGATGGAAAATCCTCCAAAATTCTCTCCGAGCAATGAGTTCCAGTATTTGATCATCTTCACAGTAAAAAAGTTTTTTTCTTATGCTTAATCAACTTTTCCTGTGTGTTTTAAGCCTCTGCTCTTCAATATGATGATAATTTCTAATATCAAAAAGTAACTGGCATTTTTGAGACAGACAGTTTTTCTTTTTATTCAATATCCGTTTCCCCACATGATTCTACCCTTATGCATATTAAACCAACTTCTCACCTCTCTTAATTCAGTATATACCTCTTAACCAAGGTAGTAATGGGTACAAGTCCAATTAATATGCTGTCACATTCAACGTAGTGGGTTTCACCTTGCAAAGTATGACCTGTATGATGAAGGACACCTGTCTGCCTTATGGAGGGTATTTGCAATGGGAAGAAAACATATATATTTCTGTTTATTGGAGTAACTGTTTTGCTTTTGATTGCAAGTAATCACTTTGAAATGTGTTTATTTTTGTTTACTCTGTTTATTTTTATTTACAAATTATGAAGACGATTTGTTCCCCTGAAGGATTGTCTGTGTAATATTCCATGACACCTTCATGACTGAAGGGTGATCATAACCACCAGTGCACAGTGTACTGATGTAATTGATACGACATTTGTTTCTGCTTAGATATTCTTCTACCAGTTTTATGCTAAATGCAGAAAATCTCACAGTTCAGCATGATTTTAAAGGGGATAGAACTTCTTCATTTGTAATAGGAATAAAGAAATTTATTTGTACATGAGATTTGAGTTACTGCTGAGTGTAGTCTCCTGTTTTACTACGGCCTGTGTTTTTCTTAGGACAGCTAGCAAAGTATGGTGTCTAAAAACAATTGCTTTTCATTTATAATGGGCAGTTTAATAAGTAATTTAATTTCATAGGAGAAGAGACCTCTAACATGTAACTGGTACAGCCTATTGCTGTATACACCAAAAGAGTTTCTAAACACCACTAAATATAAAGCCAGTGTGCTGAGATGCGTCATATTTAGTTCCCTGTGTTCTTGGTGGTCACTGCTAGTAGACCATAACCAGCCCTTTCTGGCTATTTGATCAAAGAATACTTAAAGCTTTCAGAAGTTCCATGCTCCTACTTATCTTTGTTTTTCCCAGGCAAAAAGTGAATGTTGTCACTTTATGGTGTTCTTGTTTTAATAAAAGTGCCACATTTGAAAGATTTTCCCTACTGGTTTTTGTATCCAAACAAAATGAGATATTTATGTGAAACTGGTGTTTCATATTTAAAGTTACATAAAGTGAATAATTTTTCTGTTAACTAAGTTTATAAGTAGTGATATGCGCAATAGTGTAATTGTGGCATGACTTAATATGTTTTCCCATCACATTGCTCTAGTGTTCTCACTCTATTTAACTTCGTTATTCTGTCTACAAAATAAGCAGATGTTTTCTAAGAGTTTTTACCTTGGCATGTGCTGAGTGTTTTATGAGAAGTGCTCTGCTGAATTCAACGTTAAATGCTCATCATTTAACAGAAACAGGACTTGAACATGCATTTGTGGTGGATGGAGGTGTTTCAAAGGTGGTTTTGTTTTGGTTTGGTTTTGTTTTTAAGAAAAATATTTATCTTTGTACTTCCTTCCAGACAAAGCAAAAAAAGGACAACAACATGGATACAGTGCTATTTCTTAGGTGGGAATAAAACACAAAGTGATAAGACCGATCAGTGCTCCCCTTCCCAGTTGCCCCACTACAAAAGTGAAGAACAAAATTTATAGTTAAATTCCAAAGATAAAGATCATTACTTATATTGCACATAAAACGTTTCATATAGAAGAAAGTTCATTCTTTCTATATATAAGGATTTATAGCTAATATAGCGTAGCTGGTTTTTGCCTACCTTTAGTCATATATTTGTATTTATATTTACATTAACACACTGTGGTAGTTCCAGGGACAAATATCAAGAAAACATCATACACTTTAACACAATATATTTACGGATATTACAACGCAAGTCTTTCACTTAATCTTAAAGGTAAGGGCAGAACTTGACCTGTACTCTCATACATGCAAACAGACAACTTATTTGCTTTGATAGGCTACTTATTCTGCAGGTGAACAGGGATACTTGCTACTTTGACATCTTTTTAGGTGAGCAGGGATAAGCGAGAAGGGAGCAGAGAATAGGTGGAAGCACTGACTCGCCTCTGTTGTCAATGTTTAGATAAATGTTGTCTGCTTCTGCCAGAGGTCACTGCAACATCACTTCCCCCTCCCGGTGAAGAGGAGACTCAGGAAACAAATTCTGAGTCTGACTGTGCAACCTTTTCTCTGGTCTTCTCTGGGACAAAGTAAAGCAACTATGTTGCTTGTTGGGATTTTGTGACAAATCTACAAATAACACTGGAACAGGTTGCCTGGAAAGGCTGTGGAGTCTCCGTCCCTGGAGACATTCAAAACCCGTCCAGACATGGGCAACCTGCTCTAGCTGAGCCTTCCCTAAGCAGAGGGGCTGGACTAGGTGATCTCCAGAGGTCCCTTCCCACCTCAGCCATGCTGTGATTCTATAGCCCTAGCTGGACTTGAAAGAAAGAGAAGTATATCACTCACCCGTGGTTTGCAATATTAAATGAACATACGTTACCTTTACTCTATTCGTCTGGAACTAATTTCATAGTCTGAGTGGACTAGTAAGCCTTGCTGTTATTTGTTTTTTACATATGTTAATTAAATGCCTTTGAGAAAAGATTAATTTTGGCTACACACACAGACACACACACACACATGCAGGATCTGCCCCATTTAAAAAGCAAACATGTAAAATTTCATCCTGAAAGGGCAGAATGATGACAGATAATGAGAACATAAGAACAGAAACTGGCAGGCGAACTCAAGATAAGGTGTCGACACTTGTAAACTAAAAATTAATGATCACTCTACATTGTAATATTTTTTTCTGAGAAAGCAGTATCTATAGAGAACAGTTTTTAAAAAAAATGATGAAAGGGGTTTCTCATGGAGAATTTTGAACCCTCCAGAGAATCATTATTGTGGAAACAGCCATTTACAAAATTCATCTTCTCCTGCTATCTTTTGAAGTTGCTAAGACATCAATCTGTGCAAAACTCTCTGACTTAATATTCAGCTCAGACTGTTTTAAATGTTTTCTTGAAGAAAGCTGACACCTCTCTATTCTTTCACTGAGTACAAAATTTGCATTCTCAAATCATTATTTATCATTAAAACAGAAGCTTTAAAATGGTGCCCTTTGAGGCTGATAAGTGTTGACATTTTTTAAGTCATTAAGCACAATAGAACTAAATGTCCCACTTAAAATGTACTGGAGCTGTGCTCCTAACTCAGATTTTTAAAAATCCAACTCTCAAGTCTACAACTACCAATAGAGAAAAAAACCTTTTTGAAATAGTTGAAGGTGGGCACATCTGTGATTTTTAAAGTTATGAGTTCTTATTGTCAGTTCATAATTTAGGGGTTAGTACTGTCAGAAACACTTAGCATCATACAATGCCACTGGTACCATATTCTGATAGGGTTAAAAACTATCTAAGTATAATGGGAGATAATAGCAGATGAGTAGATCAGATAGGGACAAACAAGATTAACAATGAGTTGGGAAGGGCTGAACTCTGCTGACCTTGCTAGTATTCACTGTGGTAGCAACTCTAGTTTCACTAATCTGTACTCTGCCGAAGAAATAAAGATAGTGCTTTCAGCTGCAGAAGTGGGAGTGGAAAGGGGAATGTCTGCTGCAGTTTTATTAAGATCTGTGATGTTTGTTCTGTCATCAATTAGTCACACGACATAATTCCATGTAATTTTTTTGAAAATATTGGTGGTACAGAGGAATGTTTGAAAACATGGCTAAAGCTTAAACTAACATAGACTTGAAATCATAAAATCCCAGAATTCAAACTAGTTCATTCTGTTCATGTACTTTTGTCATCATTTCAGAGGTGTCTAATTTGGCTTGTGAATGCACTGGGGCTATGGGAGACCATTTGTAATAAAGAATCCTGATGTCTAGTTTCCTGTACCTTTATGTTAAACTAAGAAAGGGGTTGTTACCTCTGTTAATTTATTATTGGGGATGAGCAGGGGATGATTTCAAATAAGTTCTGCTTTGGCATGCTAATTATTTTAATGGAATTGATCTAGGTGGCTATACAAGAAACTGAAATTGCACAGTGGTCTGAATCACTCTTAATGGGTTTAAGTAATGTATGTTTATAATGTAAGCACGCGCAGCAGGCAAAGCTTGGAGCTGCTGTGATTCTTATGTACCTCACGAATCCATGTGATTAAAATCAGAGATTATGAACATGCTGGGCGTGAAATTAGAAGGTAGAATCTAAAAGTAAGTGTAATTTATAGCTGTGCTCTTGCTTATGTACCGATCTTAAGTACTGATTAATTGAGCAGTATATATGCTCCACATAGAAAATTCATGTTGTAGAACGTAACTGGGGTCAATTCTCTGTTTTGAGGAACAAGGTCTAATTCATAAGGTATTTTAATAATTAATATGTAAAGAAAGGTGATAAAGGATTTACCCTCATTACCCATGAAAATTGATTTGCATCTCCTGATAGGTGAGGATATTCAGATATATTAGAGTTCAGTTTTCTAATATGATCAAGTGAAATACTCAAGCAATAGTGAGGGGTAGTACAAACTAACCCTTGCCATTCCGAGTGAAAAGGTATCTGGGTGCAAAGAAACTGGATCCATAATGCATGTATTTTTTTACCTTTTAGTCAGTGTAAGAAACATCTGTTCTGCAGTGTTATTAAGCCCTTCAGATACCCTTATTATTTTTATTAACAGGAAGAAGGCGTACCACATGTTTTGAGGAAAAGAATACCTTGACAAGCTTCCTAACTTAAATATTTAAATTTAAAATCTCCTCTTAAATCTATCAAATCAAGTAAGAATGTTTGTACAAGTTATTAATTTTTCCATATGTTGATTTATGACCCGTTTGGTAAGACAACAGTTCTGCAAGCCAGCAGGACAGTCATGAGGAGAAATGAATTGCCTTTTAGTACCTCTGTCACGGAATAATATGAGCCTTTTTCATTTTCCTACAACAGCTTTTACTTACCAGATGAAATAGACGCATTAGAGAGACTATCAAGGGAAAAAAAGCAACAAGGATTTTATTAAGGGTATTTGGTAGTAAAAATAAGCTGCATTTATAGTTTGTTCATGTAAAAAGTGATCTAACTGGTAATGGCTGATAAGTGACAAACTCAAAAAATAGAGCAATTCTTCAGGGAGGTCACTGTCAGTGAAATTATCTTGACAAATCTTAGATTCTCATATAAGGAGGAAAATAAATATTTCTCTGTGTTAAAGGGAGTGACAGTGAAATCAGGTAGACTTAATACTGTAGGGCAGGAATTACAGCGAGGAGAGAGTAAATTTATAATTAACAGATATTGCCAACATCATCAGACAACACTATTTAGTTTTGCTGCTCTAGGGAGATGTTGTATTCAGCAGTAATCAACCAAGTTCAGATCTATAGTCAAAGCAGTACTGGATTCAAGAGCAAGTTAGACATGTTAGACCTTGCTACCAGATGTGATCTTAAGCAAAAACAGGGAGAATCCGAGCAAACTACACAAGACATCTGAGAGGAAAGTGATGGGATTTAGTTCATCCCTTGCAGGCAAATAGGTTTCTCTCAGTTTCAGTAGCTGGTTAATTTTAAAGTGTCTAGTTCTCCATACAGCTGATGGGAAACGCTGATACTTCTAAACGCTACCAGAGAGCGAGCCTGTCCGTCAGCATTTAGGCACCATAGCAACTCACCTGCTTCTGTCTGTTTTTCTGCAAGCAGCTAGGAGTCAGAGATTTTCTCAAAGGCTGGTTAAAGCATTTGTAATAGTATGAAATATTAAATATGTGGAAGATAGTTTATCTTAGAAGCTTCTCTAATTTACTCCAGCAGAGGAAGCATTTGCTGTTATTCCTGAGGATTAAGGTATCCAATCATTTTGGCCACACAGCAGGTTATGTTTCATGCTGAACAGATTGGACCCAAAATGTTGCTCCCCATAGTCTTAGTCAAATCTCTCCCTTGTAAGCCTGAAATAAAATGGATTTGATGCACAAATTCCTGAGGCGTTCTATTTTAAATAGAGACAGTATTTCTCTCAATTCTCCTGTTATCTCTATCATCAAAATTGAACATTTGATAATTAAAGGTAAAATAATTTGCAGTAAGGATTTTCGTTGCAATTCTGTGGATTCTGTGCATAGCACACTTTCAAAGTGATGATGCATTAGTGAGGCTTCCATATTAACATTTTTGAATTTGTGCCAATCTCTTTAGGTTATTAACTTTTATAATTACATTAGCATTTAATAAAAAATAGTTTGGAATATAGGAAATACAGAATACTCTTTATTATTAGTTACACTTGGAAGCCTAAACTCTTTTAAGCCAAGTCATAGGAGCCTACACAGTCAGATGGATTTGCAAATGGTGCTTCTCTCTATTACTTGCAGCTCTATTAACAAATTATCAGCTTGACTGGTACTCTACTTGAATATAGTTTTATTTGCTGGTCGTTGAGCTGTTTATGTAAAGGTAAGATTATTAGAGGATACTCAGCTACATTTCAGAGTATGAAAATTTGGATGTGTTTTTAGTTACTGTACCAAAATTTACACACCAATCATAGCTTCCTCCTTAGGCCCCCAATTACAATGGGTGAGGTTTATTATCCAGTATGATTAACTTTGATGCTGACTTGCCTAAATTTTAGGAGTTCAGCTGGAGGGTAAAAGGGTGTGGTTCAACCTTTCCATGTTAAGTCAAGGGGAAGAGGTTTATGCCTCTGAACAGTTCCAGAAGGGAATTAAAATATTTAATACAGCAGTGCTAACTCTGCTTTGAGATGAAGAAGCTTTGTCCTTCCCCCAAACTTTTCATATTGGTCTGGGATTCGGATGTTCACCTGAGAAATAAAGTAATTGACTCCTAAGCCTTTAATCCAAAGGAGACTGAAGCCATGTCCCAGAAGCATGCCTTAAACAAGTATAGGGCATGACTGGGAGGATATTTTTTAGTCTTGTTGCATTTGGGTCACTGTGCAGCTAAGAATGTAAGACTTCCTAGAACTCTTATCCAAATGGACTCTCAATATCCTATCTTAGTAGCACTAAGTGGCTATTAGTTTATATAATGTCATAGTTTTTATTGTATTTTTATTCTAGTATTTTTATTCTAGTGAAACCAGAATCAAAGCAGCTATAAATGCATGACTCCATATTTCTACCCAGTCAGCACTGAAACAAGAAATCTTAGTGCAGTACAGGATAAATTTTGTGCATTTGTTGGAGTTTTTTTTATTGTGCACTGTACACAAAGAAAGACCTATCATCAACATCTGGATTATTTTTCATTTTCATTCAGATGAAAATTTTCTGTTTTATAGAAGATGAATTACAAGTCACCCTTTGGGATTAAAGCAATATATCTGTATTACCTCCAARGGGGTAGAGAAGCTAGTGTGATTTTTAAACATTATTTTTTGCTAATAAACATTTTTTCTTATTGTCCAATAAGAAAATAAAACAGGCCAAACCAAAACCAACCAGAGAACAAAACTATCAACATGTTACCATAGTTTTAATATAAACGAGAAAATTTAAGTTTAGGCAAAAAAAGAGTTTTCATGCAATAATGATGGTTGATTATTCCATCAATCACTTTTATTTTCTTTCAATGAGCAATGAAAAGTTAGATGTTATGCTATGATGAAATGAATCTCTTTCAAGTTTCTTATAACATCCTTGCAATGTGTGAAATACAGCTTGATTAGGTAGCACCCTGATTAAAAGATTTTTCACASAAATGGGAGTGACTAGTTAAGTCCATTCTTGCAAAACGCCAAAATTTTGCACAGTTTTTCAAGCAATAGTTTTGCTATGTCTCTGTTCCTACAGTACTTTTTTTGCATTTGCAATTCTAGGTCTATGCTATCTACGTATCTTCTTGCAGTTTTTCCCACATGTTTTAACTTAAGACAAATAAAGATTCAAAATTGCTAAAGATATTTGTAATTAGAATTTACCAATATAACCAGCAATAAAGAAGTAGAAATTCTGATCTAATTCAAGTGTTTAATTAATTAAGGAAAAAAGGTTCTTAAAAGATGATTGCAATATATTTTTCATCTTTAATCTGTGATCTTGTCCTAAAAGTACAATAACATGCAAATATCACAGCAGATAGAAAATAGTATTGATTATTACTGTCCAGATGTTGCCAGTGCCTGGAAGCATTAAAAACCACTGAGTCAACCAGAATGCTCTGAGATTATGAGTATTTAACTACTTTTTAAAATTAGCTCACCCTTTTTATTTCACATTCTGAAATGGAACAATATCATTCAGCTCGCTGAAATATTTCTTGAAAAGCAGGTAATACATGTTGCCTATTCATTATTTAGTTGAAAAAGGAAAACCCATCAGCTAACCAGGAAAACGCAGAAATATATTTACCAAMACTAAGTTTATAAAGTTCCAACTGTAGTGTAGTTAATAGAAAATTTACTGTTTATTTTAGTGGGTCTGGAATACCGGTGTTGATTAACCATACTGGAAACCAACTGTGAAAAAGTAGACACCCTAACAGTTTTAAAGAACTGCTAAAAAAAGTTAAAGCAAAATCAAGGTCAGTTGGCAAGCAAACAGATAACAAAAACATTTGCAATTACAATTACTTATTTTTATTATAAGTATCATCTAGTTACTTAGATGTGGTTTCAAGTTTAGGTGTTGCACTTACTCTGTACAGCAAGACAGTTCCTAAGAGTGTGGAAAGCATCACAGTAACATAGCGGTTACTTGACCTGTCTGGGGAATTCAGAACGTCCTGAGTTTACAGACGTGCTCTCTGTCACATATGTTTATCTGCAGGAGTAGAAGAACAGCACAGTAAGAAACAGTCCTTGACATTCACTAAATGAATATTCCCCTGGGAGCTGTATGTTCTTCAGTGGAAAGGTGAGGGAGTTTGTGTTTGCTTGTGGCAGGCAAAGGTGGCAGTTTGTACAGACTCGGTGGAAAGGAAGCAGCTATACATCACCCATGCACCGCATCCTGCTGCCTCCTTAGAACTTCTTTTCTTTCAAGGTTTGCGATACATATACTCAACAAACTCTTTAAAATAACAAGAAATCCACAATTCTCTATGTTGCATCTTATGGAGACTTCAATAGCAGATTGCTTTCCTTTGACTGTAAGGCTAAGCAAACAGACATAATCACGGAAGACACATTATTGCTCACTCTGAGCTCCAGCTGGATCAGCGTTTGATTTTCCTGTTTGGCCCTGCAGCCACTCTAGGACTACCATGGCTTTGCTCCAATATAGCTTGATCCTGAGTTGAGAGACAAAAATGTATTGGCATTGCTCCCGTGCTACACATAATCACATTTTATAAATATATCCCTAGGTAGCATTAAGTCACAACTCATAATATGGCCATTTATGGTAGCTGTGTCCCACTTTTTGGAAGTAATTATTATGCATTTTAAAAGAAAGTGAAAATGATGTATGGAACCTCAAGTCATCATCTGTGTGCAGGATATGCAGCTACAGGGCAGTCAGACTCCTCAGCACACTGTGCAAACTTGAAAGGCTTATTTAGTGCAGTCTCTGCTGTGGTTCTTCCAAGTTCCTACCCAGAGATCTGAAGAGAAAGCCTCGGGATATTAGAGTCCACTGCTTATCATGTTGGAGAAAAACAACTAAAGGTGCTTGGAAATTACCCTTATATTGACATACAGCCACTGTGGGAAGGTTTTTGCTAAGCCAGCTGGTGTTTAAAGGCTCTAGCTCTTGATAGTTACAAATTGTTGTATTGATCCTCCCTTATGCATGGACTAACTGTGGCTCAAACACTGATAATTTTTTCTCTGTTTTGCACATTCAGTGTATCTTACCAGCAAGGGATATTGTTCATGCACAAAGTGCTTAGGCAGGATTTCTTGCTTACCTGAGCATAAAACCCACATGGTTTTGTAAGTGAGTTGTCCTGAGCCTTGTATAGTGAATCAGAAAATTCTGAGGAATGTGTAGAATAAAAAGAAAATAATGTTCAAGCAGATGTTCCCAAACCCAAGAAAGTTGTTGAGTTCCAGTTACAGCTGAATGTTGAGGTTGCTCCTTGTTTCAGCCGACTTGGCTAGACCTAATTTGACCTTTTGAAGATTTCTCATGTTTCTGTGTTGTTTGCCTGACACCTGGTGACTCTGGGTTACTGCATTATTAAGACAAAAAGTACCTACAAATGTTATTTTATTTATTTGTGTGCTGGCTGCTTTGCTGAGGTAGTCCTGGGACAACACTTCAGCTTTTCAAGGCATTTTTAGACAAAGTTGATATTTTTTAGCTAGGAGGTTTCATAAGTCCACAAGTGCTAGGGACTGAATTGTCAGGTCTGCTAAAGTTCAATGTTGCAACGTGTGAAGGGTCAGAGCAAAGATACATGCCTTCTGCCAGCTATCCTGTAGCAGGCATACCCATCTGCAATATGCACCTACAATCTCTGTTGTTATTTAGGGATTCAAGTTCTTAATGCTTTTACCAATTTGCACAACAAAAATGAAGACATATATGTGAATGTGTTTTAACTACATGTTTTAATGAATTATTCCATGGTACGTTGCAGACATAACTGGCTGTTATCTCAGTCCACGAAATTTTTGAAATAAAGACATGAACCWTTCTCTTTAAATAAAGACTCTGAACCTGCGTTCAGAGGTGATTTAAGCTTATTTTGGTTTGAATAGCAGGAACTTGCCCCTCCTATGGAGATGAGAGTTAGTAGCTGCTGAAAAGGAGTAAGGTGAAAAGGGGGAGAGAAAGAAGGTAGGAAATGACAGCTGAGAAATTCACCTTCTATTTGAGTCCTCCAAATACACACAAGGAGATTTTTGTGTGTTCTATATTCACGTGTAATCAGATTAAAGATTTCCTACGAAGATAAGCTGATAATAGACATTGACTATACTTGCCAAACAGTGAATAACACCAGTGCCACTTGAGAAGTACAAACTGTTTCTTCCATGTATGGAGAAGAGGTGGCAATTTGTTTTTACAGAAGGGGCCCACTAACGCCTATAAACGCATATCACGTGAGCTCCATGGTTAGGGCCTAATATCTACCCGAGTGCATGCCATGTCATGTGAATAGATGTCTATGAGTCTGTGCAGCCAAGAGGTTATTATGCACTCCTAGTAAAGTGTATTGAAGTCAGGTTTTCCAGCATCAAACACTTAAAAAGTGTTTTCCTAAAGTATGGGGKTTTTTTTCAGTAGTTCATGGAATTGTATAGTATATTCTAATTATGAAGTCATTAAGTGCTAAAAAGGACCCAGAAAACCAAAAACCTTATAGAATAGTTCAATTCTTAGATTGGATTGAAATAGTATTACAAAGCATATATGGCCTTTAGAGAGAAATTTGTTTATCCAGTTTATCCTGTGTCACCTGAAAAAAAAACAAAAACAGGCTTTGATTTGAAGGATTTTTTTTTCTTCTGTCTTATCGTTTGATTGTTTGATTTTAGTCTGAATTAAACTAAAATTAATTTTATGAAGAATCAGAATCTTTCCAGGCCCTAAAGCTGTACTGGTGAGTGATGTTCAATCACTAATGAAAACCAGCAATTAATTGACATTCCTGACAAGGATGCTGATTTCACTGAGCAATTGCAAGAAACTTTTTGTAGCTCTGGTCCTTGAGTGAAAACCTTGGGGAAAGCGGTTCCAGGAACAGAGTCTCTTAGCTTCCAATATTGCTAACCTTCAGGGGACGCCCATCTGAATTTTGGGCAAGGCTCCCTCATACCGAGGTAATGCTATGTCAGCAGAGCTGAGAGTTGCCTCCCTCAGCAGCCAGGATCCCCGTGAGTTTGTAGCTGCATTTCTCTTGAATTCTCTCCAGAGAAGAAAACTCAGATCAGAGACATAGGCAAAAAAAGAGGGGTGCCTCTCCCTCTTGGGTCTGAGCTGCAAGGGGGGTGAAGAAGAAGCTGTGTGCCTCACTGGTTGGACTAAGGACCTTCTGAAAATGGGAGTGTGAATGCTGGCCCTTCAGAAACTTGGAGGTGCAAATCAGTGCCACTTGGACAGTTCTTGGATAACTAAATTCAACTTAGGTCTTGGTCACCAAAATAGGCAGTTGAAATTTTGACCTTCCTGTTGGTCCTTTTCCTGTAAAAAGGTCTTCCCGTTTCGTATGGGTGATTTTCAGATTGTGAAGTCCTTGGACTCTGTGATAACACAGACCTGGTAAATATAGATGTAGTGTGGTTAAATGAGAGGTGGTCACGAAAGGGAATAATTCTCATGGGGTTCAGTGTCTTCAGAGATTGCATATAGGTCTTTTATTGAGGCTCATATATGAAAAATGAATACGGATCTATTGTTACAAACTTTCACCTTTATTTTCTTGATTTGGTATGCGCATCTGTTACTCCTAACATGTTGTAAAGATGATTATAAATATTCTTAGTTTTTCTCTCTTGCTACGGCTCCAGTTGCTTCTTTGTCCTCCCTCAGAGGTCCCTTTGCCAGAATCAATAACATCCAGATCAATGGAAGAATATTTCTGAAAATATAAATCTTTCATCTTTATGATGCTAATGATTTCTAATGGAGTATTTAACAGGAATGAGCACAGACCTTGATATGAATTGCCAGACAGGTATGTATCAAGAGGGATTCTGAGTAGGGAAATGTAGAAGGATAATGAAACCTGACAATAATAGAAAACTGTAGACAAAAAACTGAGGGTGAGAACAAATGAACATGACTCCCATACAACAGGGTCACAAGCCAGTGCCTGAACCATATGATTTGTTGCCAGGAAATGGAAAGTAATAAGGTTAGGCACAGAAAAACAAGGACTTATAACTTCAGCAGATTGACATGCTACAAATATTGAACAGTAGATAGATTAGGGACAAGGGCTATTTATAATGGTATTGCTTTCTTTTTTCTTTTTTCCCCATGAGAAATAACAGCAAACAATACAGACGCATGATGATGTAGGTGATAAAAGATGCAGTTTTTCCTAACATTGTAAAAGATAGTAGAAAAACTACTATGATCTGTTAGGTTCACCTTGTTTCATGTGTATCATGCAACTAGATAAAGTGGAAGAGGGAACAAATATAAAAATGGAATAATACAGGGACACAGAAATTTTGGCTACTCATAAAGCAATACAGTATAGGAATGGAATTCAATTTATTTCAGATTAGATATGYACATTGCAGATGTCTACACATGAACTAGTTGTTTACACTGCTTTTATAATGAATGGAGAGAAAGTCACTTAGTGGGGCATGGTTCACCTCATCATTTACTTGTCTAAAATAAGCCAGATGAATTGTGCTGTAGAGGTGCCTCCACTGACAGCAGAGCAAATCTATAAAACAGCTAAAAAAATCTAAAATCAGCTTTAGATGTCTGTGCTGCAGATTTCCAAAGACAGGTGAGACGACTCCAATACTACTCTGGTTTTGTGGGAAAAAATGAGCTTGAGGAGGGAAGCTAGGAATAAAGTGATAAGAGTTATTATTGTAAATCACCTGAAAGTTGTCTACCTAATGAAAGAAGAAATGGCAGAAACTTAGAGTAGGTGCAAAAGCCATATGATAACACTACTTTGCAGAGGGATGTTAATCTAATTGTCAGTAACAATACCAGTAACAATAACCATAAATTATTTAGTAATAAAATTAGACTACTATTTTGTGTCTGCTTTAAAAGCAGTGAAAGGAGAAGTAATCCATATGGAGTTCTCCCTCATATATACAGAGATTGTATAGACTAATTAAGACACATCCAAATAATAAAATCTCCTTACAGACAAAACTATTAACATTGAAGAAGATGATAGTTAAAATGCTTCTTGTCAAACAAGATTTTAAATTACACCAACATGAAAACACCTTTAAAACTGAAAAAAAAGCTGCAGGTTGCAAAGCTGACACTGGGAAAGGAAGAGGGAAGGAAATTCCAATAAGGAAGAAGCGCAGGAAAAATAAAAATAAAATTGGTCTCAAAGAGCCTACCAAAACCAGTAGGAAAAATTGGCGGATAGAAACATGTAAATACAGAATATAACATATCGTATGTCTGTACAACAGTTAGACAAGTAATTCTGACAATAAGTGACAGGGGTTGACAAGGCTGGGGAACTGAACATTAAACAAAAAAAGAATGTGCATGGGGGCAAGCAACAGTACTTACAAGGTTATTTATTATTTGGAACTCGAGAAACTGGAGAAGTTACCTGGGAAAAAGAATTAGACATGGCAGAAGAGTATTCTATTTAATTCTGGAGACTTTGGGGAGCCCAATGAGGTAATGCTATTTTTCAGTTGTCATTTGTCAACATTCTGCTAAGAAAGGGAGGAATTTTGACAATCGTGGTTATAGAAATGAGACGGGGAAAAGAGTTACATAACTCATTGTTCTGTAGCATTCACCCAATCCATCATTACGGCATCTGTCCATCCAGTGCAAAATGACCAAGTATTTCCGAGAAAGAATGCAGTGTATTCTAAGAAATGTATGTAAAATCATTTGATATGTGAGTGAAAAAGAAATAAGAATGAAAATGTAGACAGAAAGCTGGAAGCTAGATTTAGAAGAGATGAATTTGAAAGTTTAATAACAGGCTGTCTTTCATAACCTCATATGATGGCCTRTTTAGGGATCTGAGAAGATCTGTATCAAATCCTTGCAAGATTTACTGCTCTGAAATTATAATAAGGAAGATCTACAAAATAAGATTGGGAAAAGGTTTGGATAATATAGAGAATCCCAGTGTAATTATATTAGAGATCAAAATACGAAATAAAAATAATTTTACAACATTATGAAGGTAGCTAATACATCTTTAATGTGGCTGAAGAAAGAGACTGAAGAGAAAGACAGGGATCTAGTGTGAGATTTATCTGAACTGTTACACACTTTCCCTTCTCTGGTATCTGGAAACACATGTACTCTGTACTTTTAGCAAAGTTCCTGTTATTAGCCTGTAAATGCATCAGAATATACATATCATCTTATTTTTTATTGCCTCAGTCCCTAAGATTACCCAGATTCTACCATGTGATGTTTGATCTCATTCCATATTACTGATGCATCCCATCTTCACACTATCGATACATTTCATTAGCACATTCTATGCCCCCAAAGGGCATTTTTTTTCCCTTTGGGGGCATAGTCACTGGTTAAAACACTAAAATTTTCCAAAATAGACTGTGAAGAACTGCACAGGGAACCACCAATGCCCAGACACTTTCAGCACAACCCGTTTGATCTCCTTTTTGATCAGTTCCTTATCCACTTTACAGTCCAGATTCTGATCCCCATCTTCTCAATTTTAATCAGTTATTTCCCATGGAATAAAATTCTGAAATCCAGAGAGATTATATCTGTCATGCTTTCCTTGTAAAGTAACTTATCTGTCAAAGAAAGACACCAGGGTCATTGGCACGATCCATTTCTAAAAAATTTATGTAGCTTTTATTCTCATTTGCATTTCTGGCTGTATCACCTACAGAGATCTCTATACGGGTGGAATAACTATTGATCATGAAAATGCAGCATGAAAGACTATATCAATAAAGTATAAAAAGAGAAATTAAGAATCTGTTTGAAGAAATAAGAGATTTACTTGTAGATAAGTGATTCTGGCACAAACCTCATTCTAGCTTTTGTGTGTCCAGAGTCGCCCCTTGAGAATATCTCGGAATTGTTTTGGGAATCCAGCCAAACAATATGTCAGGAAACCTGACCTCAGTGGATTTTTTTTCAGAGGACAGTAGGCAGTAAACAAGGTTTTCTGAAGCACTAATTTCAGAGCTGACTCTGCCTGTTGGCAAACTGGATTTAACTAGTGGTATCTGGAGACATGTTAATGAATTTCAGATTAACACAAGCGCTAAACCTAATGCCGTAATTAAGAAAGGCCTGCCAATCACTGCCTCTTTTGCACTGGCACAATTTATTCTGTAGATTTCTGTTGCAGCATTATCATCTAGTGAGGACTGCAATTAATTGCTAAATGAATTCTAAAAGAGCAGTTCACAGGAATGAGAAAAATGACTGTCACAGAAGAGTTTTACAGCCCATTCCATAGTGTATATCCTAAGGTTATATAATTTTGTATGCAATTTTCTACACTGACCTGTCCACTGTCATTCCTGGAAGCAGGTCTTCTAAAAAGTAGCACTTCCAAAAAAATTGTCTGTTCTTAATTAAAATTACTTGTATGAATTTCTGGGAATATTCAGTACATTATCAAGAATTATCTATAACAGACAAGATCTGTGGAATTGCAACAAAGGTTTTCACTTTCCCCATGTGATACGCATTTTTTTCATCATTTCATTGGATCTGTTACATGTGTCATATTGTCTGCTTCTTTTTCTGTTGCCTCAGTTGAAATTGCAAGCGATACTGTAAACTTCATTTGGCTGTGGTAATATCAACCTTTCGTATGCTTTAAAAATTAGAAGAAAATTATCTATTAGTTTCTAATTATAATCTAGAGCTACATTTTTACAGAGAGATGAAAAGATTTGTTTCTATTTACACATATCTTCAGCTATTTAGTTTATTATTCAATCTTACTTACTTGTAAAGAGAAAGCATTATACATTTCCATGCCAGAATAAGCATAAGAATTATACATATCATAAGAGTGCCTTGACTACAGGTATAGTTTCTTAAATGCCTGAGCCTTTGTTAGCTCCTCCAACACAAAGCTATTGAGGGCTGAGCTCCTGAAACCTTTCCACTGGGCTGACAACAATTAATAGTGTGGGTGTTTCATGGGTCATCTTCCTTCCTCATTCAGGATTATGTAGTCTGCATTGCATAGATTCACACAGACAATACATGCATAGAATTATAATATCCCTCTGCATTTAGAGATGAGGCTTATGAAACATATCAGGTTGATTCTTCAGATATTATTCATTTGGTATTTAACAGTGGGAAATGAGGCAGCAAAGATGGCTCTCGGTGGCTGTTTTACACCTGTCCTGGCTTGGTGGTGCAGCCAAATGGCTGCAAATATTCATGTCATTGTCATTGATCATTTGCAACTTTCTGAAAGTCTGGGATCACTAGACTTTGGAAACAGCGTTACAGCTCACAGAATCACAGAACAGTTGAGGCTGGCCCTCTGCAGATGTCTGGTCCAACCCCCTCTGCTCAGAGTAGACTGAGCTACAGCAGCAGGTTGCTCAGGTCTGCATCCAGTTGAATGTTGAATATCTCCAGGGATGGAGACTCCACAAATTCTCAGGGCAACCTATTCCACTGTTTGGCTGATTGCACACTAAAAAAGCTTTTTCTTATGCTTAAACAGAATTTTCTGTGGTTTGCTATGTGCCCATTGCCTCTTGTTCTGTCACTGGACATGACTGAGAAGAGTCTGTCTCTATCTTCTTTACTCCCCCCCCATAAGATATTTACACTGACAAGATCCCCCTCTCAAGCCTTCCCTTCTCCAAGCTGAAAAGTCCCAGCTCTTCTCCTTGTATGACAGATGCTCCAAGCCCTTAATCATCTTTGTGGCCCTTTGCTGGACTCACTCCAGTATGTCGATGTCTCTTTTACTGGGGAGCCCAGAGCTGGACACAGCACTCCAGCTGTGGTCTCACCAGTGCTCAGAAGAGGGGAAGGATCACCCCCTCAAAATCCTACTTAGACTCAGCACCTCATCTGCTACCAGCACACTGACCTTGTTCTGTAGTTGCTGATCAGAGAAGGAGCTTTTCTCCTGCTGTTGTAAGTCTCTGGATTCAACACCCTAAGAGTCTCCATTTCTGAACCCAATAAGCACAGACTATTCCTGCCCCTCCTTTGGCACAGCTCCTCTGCTTGGTGATGTGGATGCTCCCCAACACACACCTCCTGCAGGCAGGGAGCCCATCATCCCCCGGCCCCAGCCTCAGTAAGAGGCCTGCAGAGATGCATCCTCTTTTGGGAGCTTGGTCTGAGTCTCTGACGTGCTGGCGTAGTTGCTCAGGTGTGTGCTGGGGACGCACTGTAGCACACCACCACTCCTCAGCACATGAACACTTCCCTCAGCAGCAGGGTTTCTAGCCGGCTTTTGTGCACCTTCTGCAGAAACCGCTTCTCTGGGAACTGCTCTCTGGGCTGGCCCTTACATGTACCTCTCCCAGCACCTGCTGAACAGGTGCTTGACCCTCCCYGCTCAGAGTCAGCTCGAAGCTCAAAGCACCCTTTGATCAGGAACAGCTTCGTTAGAAGCTGCTGGAAGTCACAGCCCCCCCTGCCCAGCTGCCTTTCCCCGGCGCAGCAGGCAGCCTGCCATTCCTCCAGCAGTTCCCAGGAGTCCCTGGCCACCCCAGAAGGAGTTCACAGAAGATCTACAAGCAAGCTGCTGTGTCTGCTGCCTGCCTCTGTTAGCTCTGTTCTGCCTTGACATTCTTGTTCCCTTGGCTTTTTTTTACTCTGAGAATAGATGAAAGAAAAAAAATCTACATTCCTCTTTGTATCTGGTTTAAGGTTTTCTATGTTGCTGCAATATTTATTAGAGTTTTGCATGCATATGAAGAGGACCTGGTAATTATTACCTCTAGAAACTGCAGGACATTGTTAAATGGACTTTTTATTTACATGGAACCAAACTAATTCATTCTTCTTCATGATCAGTAGTACCTTTATTGACAAAGCTAGAGGTCTAATTCTACGGGAACAATCAGGTAATATACGTAAACATATTCAGATTTTTACCTATTATATGTTCCTGATGAAATGTTGAGACACAGTGACGCCAGCATATGGTATTATTGTTGTGCAGTCCTTGAGTGTTCCAATGTTATCATCATAATTTATTTCACCTGCTAAATCTTTTAGTGGTCTTGGAGGAAAATGAATTTCAAGCTTTTCTTATGGAATATGAAATAATATTGTCAGATTTAAAAACCAAGGTTATAACCTTTTATTTAGGCAAGCACTTAAGAATCTCCTTAAGGCATAAAATTGCAGTTAACAAGCAAGTCATCTAATGACTCGCTGAATTTAGTGACACTGTCACTAAATGTAAAGTTATGCATGTGCCTAACTGCTTTGTTAGCGGTCACCTTAATGGAATTGTAAGTAGCACTCAGCTGGCAGAAATGTAATAAAGACGCATTTTAAGCATAATAATAACTACTCTTGCAAACAAATAGAAATAATTTTGACAATATGAGAAGCTTCCTGGAAGTAATTATCTGAATTCTTTCAGGAAGATTTAAGTAACAAACGATGTATGTATAAACAATAGAGGTGAGATATAAGTGCTAGAGATCATTATACGATTTCAGTTGACAAACACATAAAGTAATCTTTTTTTTAAAAAGGTGTTATCTGCTCCATATTTACAACTGACAGACTTTATACAGAGTTAAAGATATGCCCTTTTATTAACTTGCTTGAAGAAATGGGGTTCTGAAATGACGGGTGCTGATCACTAAACAGAATTGTACGCATTTGCTGTTAAAGGACAATGAGGTTTCCGTAGTCAGAACCATCGAAAGGATGGGACATGAGTAGAGACCCCAATGAAAGAAGGGAGGAGAATAACAGCAGCTGTAAATCATTGCTTCTGCTTTGAGCAGCCCGCCTTACAGCTCCTTACTTACTGCAAATCCGGCACTAGCAGTGAAGTGAAGATGTGACAGTTTCAGAAGTTCTTGGATATTTTGTCAGTCACCGTTACCTGCAGGCTTGAGGAGTTCATCTTCTGAAAGAGAAGGACTTGGGCTCTGTTGTTGGAAGGGAGAACATCAAACTGATAACTTCTCCATAATGCTCAATATTTGGTCTCGTTATATAAATACTTAATAACAATGTTAATGGAGAAGTCACTTGAAGCCCATTAAAAAAAGAAAGATGAGAGAAAAAAAAAAGGGACATAATTTAATTCAAAATTCCTATTGATCTCAGATATATGCTTTTTAGCCTTAAGTTCTAATGCAAAACTAAATCACTACTTGTGCAGACTTACATATTTCCCCTGGCCTGACCTCAGACACAGAGGTGTTTGAGTTAGCAGTGTGGTTATAACTGAAATCTGATTCAGAATCACTTTTAACACTTGTCAGACAGGTTTCTGCAGGTTGTGATGTGAAAAGTGGAACATTTCTGTTTCCATTCCAGACACCTAATATTGTGAGTCTCCAAATATTTAAAACTGAAAAAAAAAAAAGGTTTTGGTTTTGGTTTGTTGGTGGGGGGGTTTTTTGGTTTTGGTTGGTTGGTTGGTTGGTTCGTGGGTTTTTTGTTTGTTTGGTTGGTTGGTTTTGGTTTTTTGTTTGTCTGTTTTTAATGGAATCATTATTACAATACATGAAGCTGTAATGTGTGAATGTAAGTCTAAGGAAGAATCACATTTTTAATTGCCCATTAGTTTTATTCTTTAGTAGAAACCTGTTATATGTGTTTTTAGATTCACATTGTTACGCCTCATATCTATATTTAAAATCCAGGCACTCATTTAATGATTTTCATAGTTTCAGACCTTGAGTAAATGCTCTAGTCAAGTTTCACCAAAAGTCAAGCAAACGTGTTAGTTTTACAGGTAGTTCTTAAAAGTATGTTACAATATATTGTACACTGTGACTTAGTCTATAAGCTTCTACTTGTGTAGTGACAGATAATTAGCAATCAGTGTAGGATCATAAAAATAGTATAAAATAAATTTGGAAGTGATTTTGAAGAGTTATCGGTTCTATCCTACTGCCAAAGACAGGATTAACTATACTGTTGTCACTGCTGACAGATGCTTGTCCAGCTTGTTCTTGAAAAAAATCTGCTAGAGAGATTTCATAGCCCTTGCAGGCAATCCATTGCTTCACTGCCTTCTGCTAGAGAGTTTTTCCTTAGGTTTAACTTAAGTCTTCATTCTTGCAAACGAAAGTTGTTATTCCATGTCTTGGAATAATGAACTTAAATTTTCAGCTTATTTTAAACTCACATCCACAGTGGACAAGAATAAGAGATTTTTGCTTTCTTATTATTCTTACCTTTTTGCATTTTTCATATTATCATATTGCCCCTCAGTCTTTTCTTCTCTGGACTAAACAGACCTGGTTCCTTTAACCACTTACTGTAGGTTTTGTTTTCTTAACCTCTCCTCTGAAGCTTCTCCTGCTGTTCCATACCCTTCCTAAAATGCTGTTCTCAAAATTGGATATGATATTCCAGCTAAAGCCTTGCTGGTGTTGAATGGGATGGAAGAGTGTTTAAAAATAATCTCTTTATACATCTGAAAATGCCATTTTTACATAAAATATTGTCACGTTCAGCTTGTGACAGTTAGAGCCACTGGTACTAATGGGATACTATTGCTCTCTACCAGTTATTCCCATTCTACAATGATGTGGTTAATTTTTCTACCATGAAATGCAGGTCTTGCCCTTATTTGTACTGAATTTTCTTCAGACTTCTTTAATTTGTTGAGATCATTTTGATCCAATTTACAKCTCTCTCAGCATGGTGTTGTCTTCCAGATGTAGTAACCATACTTTTGATTTCTTTATCTAAACCGTTGAAGAAAATAATGAATACTCTCAGATCCCTGTGGAACAGTACTGCAAACTCTTGTCCAGCCTAACAGTGAACTGTTAATAATGACACTCAGTAGTAATTACATCCAGGCAGTGTTCTCCTAGTTTGCTTATCAAAATGTCATGTGAGAGAGCATCAGAAGGCTTTCTAAAGTGAAGCTAAATGACAATGTAACTGCTTTTCCTCTATCCGAAAGGCCTATTATGCTATCATGGAAAAAAAATTAGATTGTTTTGACATGACTTGTTCTTGACGAATCCACTGTCACTGTGTCCTGATTTCAGCTGGGATAGAGTTAATTTTCTTCCTAGTAGCTGGTATAGTGCTGTGTTTTGGATTTAGGATGAGAAGAATGTTGATAACACACTGATGTTTTAGTTGTTGCTAAGTAGTGCTTACACTAGTCAAGGACTTTTCAGCTTCTCATGCCCTGCCAGCGAGAAGCTGGGAGGGGGCACAGCCAGGACAGCTGACCCAAACTGGCCAAAGGGATATTCCATGCCATATGATGTCATGCTGAACAAAAACCTGGGGAGGTTGGCTGGGGGAGGGGCGGGACCGCTGCTCGGGAACTGACTGGGCATTGGTCGGCAGGTGGTGAGCAATTGCATTGTGCATCACTTGTTTTGTATATTCTTTTATCATCATTAYTATTATTTTCCCTTCCTTTTCTGTCCTATTAAATTGTCTTTATCTCAACCCACGAGTTTTACCTTTTTTCCGATTCTCTCCCCCATCCCACTGGGGCGGAGTGAGCAAACGGCTGTGTGGTGTTTAGCTGCCTGCCGGGTTAAACCACGACACACTGTTACTCATCTTCGTATCTTTCTTATCTTGTAAGTGCTCAGACAGTGTTTGATTATTTGTTCTACCACTTCTTAGGAACTGAAATTGAGCTAATTGACCTTGAATTTTGTGTCTTTTCCCTCCTTCTCCTACTTTAAGACAAGAACCACATCTATCTAATTCCACTCTCTTCGAATTTTATCTTCTCTCAGTTCTTATTAAGAATATTGTCTCTTAATAAGGAAAAGTGTCATTTATTAAAATTTGTTAAGATCATTAAAATCTGTGAGAGCAGACATTGTTTAAAATACATTAATTACAGTAAAACTCCCCTTTTGTTTGTAGTTCTCTAAATTCTGGCCTTTAGAAATGTGGATAGATCTTGGAGGTATGAACTAATGCATTATTCTATATAGCACATTGCTATATATGATGTTATTTGGAAAATCTTAGAATTGTTTTAGAACAATATAATATTTAGGAGAAGTTTAAGAATCACAGAAGATGTAGTAAGAGGGCCAAAACAGAAATGCTCAAAAGTTGCAATATTAAGAGTGACATTTAGGGTGTGATTTTTAAAAGGGCAGAAACATCCCCTGTTCTCATAAAACTGACATCAAATTGCTTTTTGCGACCAACAGTTTTGAAAAGGGTCTGTGAGGAAAACTTCTTCTCAGTCCTTTCCAGAAAATTTCAGTGCTAATTTGCTTTTCAGCTTCCCTCCAGAGAACTTCCAGAGTATTCATATTTAGAGCTGATAAGTGGATTACACAGAACAATCATAGGCCCAGCAATGACCAGCTGGTCCCTATGAACTCATATTTTTTTATGGCACCTAATGAAAAAGTGAATATTTCTTGAATAAACTGTAGCATTTTAAGRAGGAAGTGGTCTCTAAAATTTAATCTTCTCATAGCATTAAGGGAACAAACTGAAAATATTAAATGTATTCATCAGTAATTAAAATGGAAAAAAAGGCAAGGTTGATACCAGTCATTCTGAAAGTACAGTGAGTTAGCAAATGGGTGAAATGATTGACATCTGTCCAGGGCTGTCTTACCACATCTCTACAGTGTCAGCTCTCCTCAGGTAACTTTTAAAAACATGTTCACAACAATCTTTCAATTGGAAGTTAGTAGAAATGAAAAATGGAATTTCAACCACCATTTTCTTTCCTTGCTGTGGAATATAACTCCTTTTCAACTATGATGTTGAATGATATTTTGAGGTAAATTGATAATGCTAAATGATGATATGAATGCATTCCATTACATATGTCTATTATATAATTAACATCTATTTATTCTAAACCTCATTTTATTCTAAATTTCCTTACTGGTTGCTCTTCACTATTGTAAGTCCTGTGTTGGGAACGTCTCATACTTCTTGGTTTCATGTGGCTGGAAAAGAGAAGATGAAATGGGAAAAGAAAAAAAAAGATTATTATATTCACTGTTATAATCAGTTGGTGAGATTAAAATCATTAAAAACAATAGCCGTATCAGAACCACCTTACATTACGTATTCAGAACTTTTCTGGCATGGGAATTTTAATGCAGAAGACCAAACTCTAAATGTGCGTGTACAGGTGTGAGAAAGAGGGGCCGGYGGGGAAGTGAAGTGACATTAATCTATTATTTTAACAAAATTCAGGATAACTGAAGAGAGGTAAATGATTCTGTTCATACTGGCATTTCTATCTGTCTAGATTGTGTTTGACTAGCATTTCCTGTAAGAGTATAACATCTGAGCTTTTGGAGAGTTTGCAATGTGAATTATTATGACTGAGTTCTTTGTAAAACCATGCATGTGAAATGTTTGCTAAGCTGTCACCCTGATATTACTGATGCACTAGCAACTACAATTCAGGACCGATACAATCTGCAATAGATTGTCTTTAAATACTCTGTATTTCTGTATCTCATTTTCATCCTGACAGTTTTCTCTAAAAGTTATAAACCCTCTATCTCTGCAGAGGGAGGATTAAAAAGAAAACAAAAAGGAAATGAAACCTGGTTTAATTGCAGGGCTGAAAATTGCTTCAGATAGTTTTTGGAACAACAAATTATTCTTAGGTGGACATTTTAAGAGAGTTTGCTTGTATATTTTCAGACTTTTTGGCAGAACTTATTAAAATAAAGTAACATATTGGATTTCTGAAGGAAGCACTTTAGAACAGGTACACTTTTACTGTTAGGCTGCTATCACCATTAATAATTTTCTTAACTGCCTTTTTATGCTGTGCATTTTTACAGGATTTACTGCATTTGTACTCCTAAAAATGCTAGTTTGCTGAAAATATACATAGATGAGATTTTTAAGGCTTGTGTCTCAAGCAAAAATTAAAATGCAAGGGTTTGCATATACCTTTACTCATCACCAAAATCACAGATGTGAGAGGTAGGCCTGCTGGATTCTTACACGTGTTACAGTAATAAAACCCAATCCTTTACTGCTAATGGTTTAAATTTTATTTGATTCCTTTTTACAAACCACATAAAAAAGTGGTCTGAAAAAAAAGATGTTTTGGGGGGATTAGGAGCATGTGGTCAGTATGTATGCCAGGGCTTAATCTCCCTAAAGGTTTGAAGAACAGCAATAAAAAACAAATCAATTTTCTGCTAAAGCTAACAAATAAACAAGAGTGAATACATCCATACTTTCAAGAGTAGGAATAACCCTATTTTTCCAGTAACAAATGGCTTTGCATACTAATATGAAGACTACTGCCAGCCTGCTGGAGGTGCGGAGGGATTAGCATCAATATGTGTTTGAGCATTGCTGAGACTCCAGTGCAGGAGGTTCCTAATTCTAGTGCAGCCACTATCAGACTCACCCCTGCCAGCCACGGACTGAAGCTTTTTTCCCTACCTAATTCATACTAAATGACAGGCTCTTGTAAATATAAGCATAGAAAAAGAGCGCCCTCAACATTGAGTCAGCATCACACCTGTTTTTAAAAGACAATTTCAGTTTGCTCACACCGATACATGTCTTGTTCTTTCATTGCCATGAAAACTACCTCTCAATAAATTTTCTGGTCTGCCTTATGCTTCTTCACCAAAACAGTATTGTCTCTTGTTTCTTTCTTTCTGGCTAGYCAAAACAAGCCTGCCCTTTGAATGGTTTAAGAGCTATCTGATTCAGCTGGATCTTTTGAGAGGAGAAGAAAATAATTCATAAACCCGAATACACTAATTATGCACCACATAAATAGGGCTATATTGATACCACAACATTTCTGCTGATCTCTCTTCTTTAGCTCCTGGGTAGTGTTTTATTTGAAGAATAAACAACCTAAAAACTTCCAGTCTATGCTAGCTTTACTATTATCCTGAGAATAATGAGATGTGGTGGGCTTATAGAAAACAAAGCTGTTAGGGTATTAAGCTATCATTGTAGCTTACATCTATTAAAAATAACTCATTAATTAGATGTGACTGGTTCAATACAGAGTCTCAAATAGACAGACATGAATAAGAACCCTAAGGCTCCTGTCTTAGAACAGGGTTTTTCTTCCTTTTACATGACCTTTCATTTTCTAGGGATGCAATAGCAGCCCTTGCCTAACCTTACTATGAAAATATAAGTTCCATTTCCCCAGGCTTTTTTGGGATAGTCACGGTTCTCAAGTGGGATATGTAAGCGAGGCTGAGAGAACATTGATAAAACCCTTTTCAACTTCAAAATGCTAATTTCTGGAAACTTAAACTCTTGCAGAAATGTAGCTGTTTTGGCCACACTTTTATCATCAAACCTTCATGTGAACACTTCCCAGGGAATGGAGATGGATAAAAATAAGAGAAGGGGATGGGGTGGGAAAAACCATTATGAACAGATAAACAGTAACTCTTTGACTGGAATGTGTGAGACCCTGGTACAGGGAAAGGACTTGAACTGGTGATGTACTGTGATTCCCTAACATTTGGGCTGTCTGTCTTGCTCTTTCTAAAAAATCCACAACCCCTTAAAATTGTTTCCTTTTTGTGATTGATATAATGCTGGAATCTAAAATACTTTCATAAAATTTGTCTCGTTTTGGCCAGGCCTACTGTCAGACGTGCTCATCCTCAGTGCTATAGTAAAGACTATGCTCAGGTCAGTGCAGCATCAGAACAACCTTAATTTATTTAGCCATCTACACAGTATTTGATAGAAGGGTGTACTCTGTAACAACAACCCTTTTTACTCCTCAAAATACTGTGGAACTGCATTAATGTTATATTAGAAGGTCTAGTATGATTTTGAAGGTGATCAAAGCTCTACATGTGCAGTTTGAACAGWGCTAATGGTCACATTGGTGTGGTAGATATTCCCCCCYCCMCCCCACCCAATCTAAATTAGTAAATGGAGAATGTAGTTGTTTACCTTCTGAGTTTTACAGAAAATCAGGTTCTAATGAAATATTAATTACTAAAGATGTGCTACACTTAATTGTGTTTGGGGAACAGGAACAATAATGTAGTTCTTCTTCATTGCATAAAAAATTTGAAGGAAAGCACAAAATATATTTTGTGATGGGGAGCTGAGACTGAGTTCATGCAAAGCCCCTGGTACAGTTTTCTGGTCTGCTGTATCTTGTTGAGACGCCTCATATAATTTATGTCACACTGCATAAAAGAACGACAATGATATAAATGGATATCATCATTGTCTTCAGTTCAGAAATTCAACATGACAGGAAATGTCTAAAATAATCTTGGGGTGGGGGGAGTCATTTCTTTTGCTCCTACTTAGAAAGCAGCATCACTGCTTTTGTATGAGGTATGTGGATTGCCCAAGCACTCCATTAACATTTTAGTGCTTATATGTGACTGCTGTTATGTTATCATAAATCTGTATTTCTCATGACATATTTATAATTTCTTCTGTTGTCTCTCTGAAAATTTAGATCCAAATTCTCATCCATCCACACAGATTTGTACATTTGTGAACTATTTGCATACTAGAAATCTCCATTTGTGCAATGATATGAATACTTGGAAGCAAAAATGTTCTTCTCAGGGTGCAACTGGTATTTGCAGATCAAACAGAAAATCCATCTTTAGTAGTAATTTATAAAAATATTTCTTGTGTTGCATGGTCTGTCGGGCTTGATTTTCATGGGCTGTCTCTTTACTTTGTTTCTCTAAAACTGCCTCTTCTCGCTTAGAAATGCATATCTGKTTTTTTTGCATTTGCAGAGTTCACCCTTGAGAATTGATGTGTGTTGCTCAGGGGGAATGACACACGCTCAAGTTTGCAGGGGCTTGTAAATACTTTATGTTTGCATATGTGCATCCCACAAGATCTGTGTTCTTAGACATAGGGACTGTTTTTTGGGCAACCTTTGCCTTTAGAGGCATTTAGCAACAGATGAGTAACTGCACTTCCAAAGTCAGGGGGGGATTCAGTAGTGAARAAATTAAGTTTTTATTATTCATTTAACTGATCTCTTTCCAAACTAAATATGTACATTTCACCCAAATTTTGCCCTGGGGCTGAAAACCATATAACTGGCCTAATTCTGATCACGTGAGTCTAAACTTGAAGTGATATTATTCAAGTCAGGAGTGGGATCTAGATCTTCAGGATGCCATACGTATTACATCTGACCATTTGTCTTCAAGAGACATTAAATTCATTGCATTTATTCTCCTCCTTGTTTGAGGAACCCCTTGGGCAGAAATTGTGTGTTGTCAAGGCATAGAGCTAATTAATGTCATTAATTCACCACACAGAAAGTAAAAGCCCAGCATCACAGATAGGAAAGGGGATGTCACTAGAGTAATTACTAAGTATTTTAAAAACCAAGCTGAAAGCTGTAATAGCCATTGATTGCATAGATATCATAAGTAATGAAGAAAGGGATATTATGATAAACTGATGTTAAGGATGTCAATAAAGATAATTTTATGAATGATTCACCATCTGGGACCTAGGTTTAAATTCTCCAAATTAGAAATCTCTGAAGAAAACTCAGCCATTGCACATTTGACTTGCATTTTTCTCAGGCATGAGACTGTCTCTTATCTCAGCAGCTGCTTGTTGAAAAGTTACACCCACTTTTTACTAACATATGTTGGTATGATAGTATGTTAGTACAAAGTCTTGCTGGTGGCTTAGTGAGGTCGCTCTTGCAGTGAGCAGTCCACAGCAGAGGTGTGAAATAGCTGCTGGTGCTGACGACTCTGTCAGCGGGCTTTGTTTAAACTGAGGCAGACATGAAAATATGTGTAGACTTGCTTCTGAGCTGACACCAGCATAAATCAAAAATATAGTTATTGAAATCAATATGGTTATACCAACATCTTGTCAGTGTTGTTGCTTGTTACAGGATTGTAAAGCCTGACCTTGTCCTATTTCTGCCTGTGATTTCAGTGAGAGCGATGCCTGCACAGTGTAGAATCAGACCTAATATACTAGTTTTCTGCCTGATCTATTTATGTACTGTTTATGTGGTTACATTTTGTTAAAGACTGACAAGGTCTCCAAGATACAGACTTCTATGGAGAAAGGTGTTATGATAATTAATTTACTTTCCTCATCTATGTGATGTTAGCAAAGCTCACAAAAGAAGTGGATAAATATTTTTTTCATAGTAATGAGCAGCTTTGATACAGAAATGTCCAAATCGTTATGCAATCACTGTAAATTGGCTGTGGTCTCTGATACACAAATTAATGACAGTTTTGATAGACACAGTTTTTTACTCACAGTGATAACCATTCTAATGACCTAAGATCATATTTTGGACACCAACTCAAGGAATTTATAGTGGTTTAAATTTTGGAAGTCCTTTGGAAAAAGTAGTTGCCATATGATTTATTTCTGTCACTATTTTGTAGACTCGGTGATGATATGGAAAATTACTTAGGAACCATACTTAGTTCTTTTAAAGTTATGACACTTCCCCTGAAAATGTGAGGTTTGATATACTTCTCTGGGCATCACAGTGAGTTTCAAACTATGGTAATAAGAGGACAGAGTCCTCTTATTTCAGTTGTCCTGTTTCCTCCTGACTCCTAATAGAGTCCTCCTGTTTTCTGAAAGCTGCTTCCTTGCCCAAATAGTATCTAAATGACATTAAAGTCAGGATCAATACTTGCAGTTGTGTTTTCTGCCTGTCTTCTAAGGTAACGATCTCTTTATCTGAATTTTATCTCCCAGTAATAAACTAATTTGTACTTTGGGTTACTCTGCTTTCCTAAATGCTGAAAATAAGACATCCTGGGAAATTTTAAATAACGTAAGGTTAATACAGATGGTATTTAGACTGGCAATTGTAATACAGTTTCTTTATGGGTTGCCATAGTGCTTTGGCTCATTCATCTACTGCTATCCAGGGCAGTATCAAATACAGAGGACGGAAATTTTGAGTGTTATGAAAACAAATCAGTATGCGGATAGTATATCTAAGCAGTGGTTATTTGCCTGTATGATCTAAATGTGAAATAAAATGGAAATGGTAAACTTCTGGATAATGTCTATGCTACTATGAATGACTTTTTCCTTTATCATGTTCAAATACTGGTGTCAGAAAATAGAGCGAGGCGAATCCTCAAGAGGTTGTTTAGTCTATTCTTCTACTACTGAACAGGGAAAATGTGTTTAAAAATCTGGCAATTCCACAACGTTTCCCAAGCAGTTAATTTTTTAATTAACCAATGTCACAACATGTTTATAAACCATCCCTCTCTTTTCTCTCAGCCTATATTTACAGCCTTTTACTAGTCAAATCAGATGAACTAATAACTGAAACCCAGGTATTAGGTCACATTTTTTTGATAAACATATTTAAGTTACTTCCCCTGAAAACTCTGGCAATATCCTATTACTGAATTTTTAACTTTTTGACCTTGTTTCACAAGCCCACTGTGGCATTACTGTCATTTGGATGTCAAACTTTTTGTCACTACCAGCCAGGAGAAGCATGTTAGAGGCATGCTTAAGACAGAGCCTTGAAAATTTGCTTTTGCATGGAAAATTTTGCTTGAGCCAGAATTAGTTTCTTATTACCCTAAGCAGAGAAACTATGAGAGACGTTTAAATATAAAAGTACTAATCAGAATGAGCAAAAAGAGGAAGAAATTTTAAGGAAGAGTGAAGAACTGACAACAGAAATAAATTTTTAACTTAACTTTGGGAGGTCTGGATTTATCTTCTTGTACAACTCAGTGCAACATGTCATTGAAATGCACTGAGATTTTTATGTAAGATAGAAATTTAACCTTGTTATAGATATCTCTAGTTAAGTGAGGTCAGAAGGTAAAACTGTAACATTCCTTCTTTGCTGGATTCAGGTTACATTGTGTTATACTTAACACTAATAATTCAGTTGAGACTTTAATTATAAATACGAAAACAATTCTGTTATGTGCCACTAGCCCTACAAAATTAAATTAAAAAAAAAAAAATCCCAGGGGAAAAGCAATCAAACAGAAGTAAATATAAGTTCTGATAGATTGATYGAGGAGGTACCAAAACCACAGCATTTGGATATTAGGAAAAATTTCTTTACTGAAAGAGTGGTTAAACATTGGAACAGGCTGCCCAGGGAAGTGGTGGAGTCACCATCCCTGGAAGTATTTAAAAGAYGTGTAGATGAGGCACTTAGGGACATGGTTTAGTGGGGCATGGTGGTGTTGGGTTGATGGTTGTACTTGATGATCTTAGAGGTCTTTTCCAACCTTAATGATTCTATGATTCTATGATTCTATGATTGCTCTTTCTTAGAGCTGCACTGGCTCCCTTCTGGGAAGCTCATGTCGAAGCTAATGGAATCCCGTCCTAAGAGACTGCTGTGCCGATGCTCTCAGTCTCTCTCCTGCTTTAACAGGGGCCCTCACATGCRTTTACAGAATCGGATGACGCAGAAAAACAGTGAGATAAGCCTCCGGGGAAACAGGGAGCAACAGTGTATAGTTCTGTTAACATTATTTCATTGCTTGCTTAAACACTTGGGTTTATTATACAATTAAATTTGGTACCTGATCCTGTTTAAGAAATACATATTATTATGTTATGCTTGTTTTTTCCCAGGTCTGCTAAATGGTTGGTATAAAATACATGTTCAAGATGCTGTAATGATTTAAGACCTAATTACGTAGTTATACTCCTACAATCAGAGTTCAATAAAGTGATTAATTTCATAGCCCTTTTTTATAAAGATGACTTGCAATGTAGAAAAATCTCATAAAATTCTTTGGCAATCACACTTTYCAGCTAAATCAATGTCAATAGTGCCCGGTTGGTGTAATATCTCTTACAGCAGTTAATGGAACATACTTGTCTTACTCACTTGTGCTTAGCCTATGTTTCAGACCGATTTCTTTGTGCTTGTACACGCCCACCCACCATATTTCATAAAAATGTATTTATAATAATTTATTATACATATATATATATGATAGTTTACCACTTTTTGTTATTTCAAAGCTGTAGCAAATAATTTTCTTTCATTTCTTGCACAGATTAGGAATCTGAATCCCCCTAACTAGCCTTGAAATTCTTACCTTTAGATTGTTTTTTAAAGTTCTGAAATTCTKTGAGAATATTACCCAGATTTTTTTTTCATGCAACAAGAAAAAGTATCCTGGCAGCCTGCTGACTGGCAGCTCTGAGGTTGGGATAGCTATTTGCTGTTAAAACAGATCAGAAGACATGCACTCCTGAAATACTGTGATGTAAGCTTGCTTAAAAGCAGCCTGGGAACTAACCTTTGCTTAGATCCTAAAGGAATTAGAATGCTGTGCCTTCTTAATAAGTTATTACAAATGTTTAAGTTATTGCCTTTTTAGGGAAGACATTTTCAGCCCATCTGGAGAAAGCAGATAAAGTGAGCCTCCATTAGAGCAGTACCCCAGTCCTGACTTTCATGTTCAGTGGGTCTTACTTTTATATTTATTACTGCTTTTTATCCAGGAAAGCTATAATTCTTAAAACAGTAAGAAACACTATAGGAAAAAAAAAGAGCAAAGTGCAACTTGGCWTTTTAATTAATGATGGGCTAAACCAGAACTTGCATGTATATATATAATCTCAAAGTGAATCCTGATTTTAATCTACAGATGTGTACAGTAGAAATACATGGGCATTGAAAAATACACCTGTGACCACTGGTCCAGTTGGATGAATCTAAACTGGGAAAGTTGAGTGAAGCAGCTGCTGTTGGACATAACTTCAACTGTCGATTATATTGGCAAAAACAACTGGCTGGCGATTTGCTGGCAGGGCTGCATTGCCCAGATAATATATTTCCCATACAAAATGAAATAACGTAAGAAAGTCTGGACATGCAGTGYTACATTCATTTGAATAGCCTGTCCCTTTTCCTTTTAGCAACTGCAACTTTTGCATATGCTACTGAAAAATGCAGTACCAAGTGTTTTTAGTCACTATTAGCTTTGTCATCAAGAAAGTTTGCCTTTTGATACAAAAATATGTTCTTGGGCCCCAAATGTCCCTTCTTACCTTGAAAATACCTTTGGTTTTCAGAGGCAAAGTAAATATCTGAGGGGAATTCACTAAACTGAAAAAGAAAAATGGGTAGGAACCACGACATTGGGATTTTCCATTAATGATTACCAAGACTTGAATTTTTCACATTGCTACTGCTATAGATGATGAAGGAAAGTCTTTAACTGATAAGGAATATCAGCACATTTGTTCAATTCAAAATACACTCTTGAAATTAAATCCTCTAAAAAGAAATCAGAAGGTATCATAATATGTTTGAACCTTATCTTCCTGAATGGAAGATATTTTCTTCATCTGCAGAAAAGAAAATGAATTTGAATAATTCAAATTAGCTGTTTATTTTAAAAGTACATTATGAATAATTTTTATAATTTTCAGTTAGTTTTGTTTTGTCTAGAGAAAAATAGCCATAATGTAGGTCTAAAGAGCATTTTTTTTTTTACTCTTCATTACATACCCTAAACATTTAAGGTGTCAGTTTTGTTTCACCTAACTTTAAGTGTGCAAAACCAGGCATTTCATTTAATTTAGCCATTTAGCCTCCTTCTATAGTTTATCAAAAATCTAGGAATATTCAAAGGGGTGATTCACCCACTTGAATTAAAAACCGACTTTAGAATAAGATGAATCACACTATCCCTCTCCACTTATATAATAATTTAAAATAGCTAAGTGAAATGTGATGAATCCTACCCGTGCTGACTGAGTCCATGCTCTCTTAACTAATTCATCACACACCATACAATTAAAAATGCCTCTTCTAGAGCCCAACAGACACATATGTGAGGCAGGTTTCTTCAAAGTGGGCTTTCCTTTGCTAGTTCTAACCTAGGCTGTAATGTATGTGACCCTTTTAATCAATGTTTATTAACAACTGATCCTTTTCGCTTTTTCTGGACAACTTTCAAATGAATCAGTAGATTATATTTTATGTTTCTTACTACTTTAATTTTCTTTCAATTTAAAATTCTTTGCTGACTTTAATTAAACTTGCCCTAGGCTTGGAAACCTACAAAACTTTTTAATGAGCTGACTTCTGAACTTGTCGTGATATACTAATAGCCTAATAATATGGGTATATRGTACACTATATATTTAATGGTCGAAAATGTGACTTTGAATGATACAAACATTATATTATCTGGTTTAAGAGAACGTTTTATTATATTGACACTTCCCTATTGCAAGTACAGATAAAGCATGTAAAGGAAAGTGAGTTTATATTTCACAGGAAAATCCAAAACGGAGGGCAAATCTAATCATGCTTGAGGGAATTTTTCGTTATGTTCTAACAGAATCAAAAGTATCTAAGCAGTCACTTTGGGCATTGAACAGGCATATTTATATTCAGTTGTTGCTCTTATATTGTGTATCAGTGGAATCATTACACTGCATGTCRGTATTGTTATTAGTACATCTCAAGCAAGCAAACTAATGACTCTATCAACATTTTTGCAGTATGCTGCTTCTACATCTTTTGGTATTGTCGTGGTTTAACCCCAGCCAGCAACTAAGTCCCACCCAGCCGCTCGCTCACTCCCCCCACAGTGGGATGGGGGAGAGAATCGGAAGGGTAGAAGTGAGAAAACTCATGATATTCTCAATATTTATTGAGATAAATACAGTTTAATAGGTAAAGCAAAAGCTGTGCATGCAAGCAAAGCAAAACAAGGGATTCACTCACTATTGCCCATCAGCAGGCAGGTGTTCAGCCATCTCCAGGAAAGCAGGGCTCCATCACAYGTAACRGTTACTTGGGAAGACAAACGCCATCACTCCGAACGTCCCCCTCCTCCTTCTTCTTCCCCAGCTTTATATGCTGAGCATGACATCATACGGTATGGAATATTCCTTTGGTCAGTTGGGGTCAGCTGTCCCAGCTGTGTCCCCTCCCAACTCCTTGTRCACCCCCAGCCTACTCACTGGTGGGGTGGTGTGCGAAGCAGAGAAGGCCTTGACTCTGTGTAAGCACTGCTCAGCAATAACGAAAACAYCCCTGTGTTATCAACACTGTTTTCAGCACAAATCCAAAASATAGCCCCATACTAGCTACTGTGAAGAAAATTAACTCTGCCACAGCCAAAACCAGCACGGGTATAAAAAGCCCCATTTTTCTCACTTTACCAGGGCATTAATTAATTAGTAATTTTACTTAACTGCTAACATTGCTTAATGGTTTATCATCTTTTGTAGGCTTAAGAAAAAATTCACAAAAAATATGCAAATGACCCCAAATCCATTGATGTTTTAGTCTGTGAACTTATATTCTGGACCCTACATTTTTTTTTTTTTTTTTTTTTAAAAACAAAAAAATCATACACTTAATGGACATTGAGTTGTATCCTAATGAGTGGGGACTGAGAAAATATTTTAGGACTCAGGGTAGATAATCAGCTGAACCTCAGATCATGGGGAGAATTTTGGTAAGGAAACAAATGTGATTCTGAGTGTATAAATAGCAGAATGAAAAGTGTAATTAAAATTACTGTCTTTGGCATTTGTGGTATTATCACTGGAAGTCGTTATCCATTTCTAGTATTCATTGTTTAAAAATGGTGCTTGCATATTGCAAAGAGACTAAAAAAAGTGTTACAAGACTTTAGCAAGCRTTTTTTTTACAATGAGAAACTCAAGAATCTTTATCTACTGAAAGGTTAAGAGGTCTTTTCATTTCTTTCTTGTCTCATGAAGGAATATACTCTAATAAAGGAGAACTTAATTTTATTTTAATTTTGCAAGCATGGCATGGTTTGAAAGCTGAAGCTAGACAAACTGAATCTAGAAATACTATAATACTTTTAGAGTGTGAGGTTGCTTATATGTAGCTAATGGTAAGAAAGTTCTTAACTTGGGAAGCAATCAGATAGAAGCTGAAAATGTGATCTCCTGCAGGGAATCATAGAATCATAGAATAGTTTGGGTTGGAAGGGACCTTTAAAGATCATCCTGTCCAACCCCCCTGCCATGGGCAGGGACATCTTTCACTCAGGTGGCTCAAAGCCCCATCCAACCTGACCTTGAACACTTCCAGGGCAGRGACATCCAGAACTTCGCTGGGCAACCTGTTCCAGTGTCTCACCACCCTCATTGTAAAGGATTTCTTCTTTATACCCAATCTAAATCTACCTTCTTTCAGTTGGTTTTCAGGGCTGCAAGCAGGCATTGCTGGCTCATATCCAATTTTCCATCCACCAGTATCCCTATAGTTTTTCTCTACAGGTCTGTTCTCAGTCCATTCATCCCCTGTCTCTACTAATATTGGGGATTTCCCTGACCCAGATGCAGGATCTTGCACTTGTCCTTCATGAGGTTCACATATGTCCACTCCTCAAACCTGTCAAGGCTGAAAGAACAGAAAAAGAAAAGAGAACGTCTCTGCAGGTAAACAAATGTGGAGAGGAACTGATCTTCAGGACACATCAACAGAGTTTGCCAGAAACTGCTAGATAAGACAYGTGGAGACAGGATGGGTGGACTGTGAAGGACTTGTGTGCTCAATGGGAGAGAAGGTGCATTGTGCTGTGCTTGGTTGGAAAAGGCTGGGAGAACTGGTGCATTTCCCCACCACTTGAATTCCTTAACCAAGATCAGGCTTCTACCTAAGGGACGTGCTCCAATCCATAATTATAGATTTGAGGCAGGAGTCACATGATCAAATACTCTGGTATTTGTCAGGCAGGACATCACCCTTCTTTTGCTACTTGGTATTCCCAGGGCCACTTCCAGARTATCTGACTTTCCTGCACTATGTTAATATCCTGAATGATGCTTATAGCTCTTACTGCATTCTATATTTTTATGCATTTTTTAAGGAATTTCTGTTTCACATGCTTGCAGAATGTTCCCCAGTGGCTTATACTTTCAGTGGAAAGTTGCTCTAGTGGGAGACAATAATATTTTAAATCGGTAGGATTTCACTGCTTTTGTTTTTAGACAACGTGTTTTCAGCAGGGTATCTCTAGCTAAAAGAGAAGAATGGAGTGCATCCTGTGACATTACATCTCAAGCCTGGTAGATCRTTTCAATAGATGCATCCCAGCAAGGAAAATATGCTTCCATTGTTATAAATTAAAAGTGAATTAAATTAACTAGATTAACTCAATATGAGCAGATTAAGAAAGGCTTAGCTCCATTTGCTCATTTCCATTCATCAGCCGTTGACACAAGTCCACAGGAAGTTTGCTGTGTATAAGATAAATGCATTACCATTTTACTCATTTGTTCTTCAATCCCATTTGTTTTTTTAAGGCAAACAAAGGCAAGTCAAAGTTTGAGCTTGGAAGTTACTTCTGTGTAGCAAAAATGTGATCACAATGCACTGTCTTCCTGCATCTTGCCTTGAGACACCAGAGAGTGTAATTTAAGGAGTCTTTAGTGTTTGAAATAAGTTAGGCAAACCCAATCCCTCCTTTCAGTGGGCTTACATTTTATAACCTGAATCCTTTCTGAAAATGATATTTCAGACTCAGAAATATTCAGCCTGAGATGATAGGCGTAATCCCTTACTATTACTTTTTTTATGGCATAGGTTCTGTACCTGCAGCATGGCCAGAGGGATGACAGAAATGTGGGAAGCGGGCAATTACCTGACTTCCTTGGGTAGAAATCTAGATACGTTRAAAACTTACCAGTTTTCATAGTAAAACTTGTGGGCCACCTGTTTTAATACAATACATAAAATGAAATCAAACTACCCCACCATTATATGGCTGAGATATACAGATATACATGTTCAGCAAGAACAAGGGAAAGTTTATGTTAGTATCTCTCCTGCTATTTTCTCTCTGCCTGATTTATAGGTATTTTCTGGGGAAAAATAATTTTCAATAATATTTTAAAGCACCACAGTTAAATGTCTTGTACTTTTGAAATTATACTACTTGCCATGTGAACAGAAAGGGGGGGTAAACATCAGTGAGAAAACCCCCAACGATGGATATTCCTTTTGGGGGACTAACAGGAGAAAGGCTTAAAATGAATTTATTAGTTAATGTTTTGTATGTTAGTGATTTGTCACGTTAGTGTCTGATATGTACTTTGAACTATGTCAACAACAGTCTTGTACAGCAGATTACACTTTGTTCTAAATGTAAAATTTATTTATGGCCAAGGTGGTTGACCGCATCTAAAATATAGTCATGATAAATAGAAAGAAAATTAGGTTGTGTTGACTTCAAGATTATTGAAAGCCATTTAGGTTAATAAAATGATTCATATGATGAATATGCACTGTGGATACAGATRAGAAACTTGGGACTTAAAGAAATTCCTTACTTTAAAAATGTCATGAGTTTTAGGGTTTATAAATAAAAATAAAATCATGACACTTGTCATCCTGAACTGCCTGATATTGAGCAGGAGTCAGTCCTTCATGAACAATTGCATCCTCTATCTGTTCAATACGTAGGAGAATTGTTTTTATATATTAGCTAAACTTTAAACAGTTTTAGCTAATCTTATGTACAAGAGAGAGAATGTTTGAATAACTCTTCTCAATTTTCCATTCTAAATAACTTAGTTAAAAAATTATAACTTCTGCACATTTTTATGTGGTGATGAAACAACAACTTTCCTGTTTCTGGAAGGAAAAARAATGAATTGAAAAAAAAAATGTCATGAATTAACTACACTGAAGTAAGAATTTTGATACTATAGTAGTGTAAACATCCAGATGTCAGGCTAAAATCTAAGATGAGACAGAAAATAAAATAATGRAAGACTATAAAAGACTACCAGAATCATTTTCTTGGCAATATTCTTTACTGCAGCCTTCTCTTCTCTCTTCCCTCTCACTCAGACTTTTGGCTTTAGCCCCATGATTTGTCATTTACAACATAAATAATTGTACAGAAGGCATTAAGGATGGAAAAAGATGTTCTTCTCTGCAACTTTCTATTTAAGAATTGAGATAATTGGTTTGTGTGGGACAAAAGTCAATGTGAATCCAAAATGACTACAATAAACTGTGGAGATGTGCAGYATAATTTGAAGTATTTGGTTTTTAAGCCTTTTTTTCCAGGAATTAATATTACCCTAAGTGCATAGTGAAATTTTCTACCCTTCTGCTTGTCCTTCCTTTTCTAGTTACTTCAAATTTTATGGTACAACAGACAGTGTTTATTAACTTGTTGTTATGTAATCTGTAGCAAATATTTTTTTCTTTGCCTTCCCCTGAACGCATGCAAAAAATGCTCACCAAAAATCATGGCTTTCATTTTTAAATTGCAGTCATTTGACTAGACAACAAATGCTGGTAACAAAAGGAACAATCATTTTGCCTAGATAAGCTTCTTCTGATGGCAGATTTGATATGGACTGCTAGATGCAAAAAAATAGCTGTATTTGACTTTCCTGTTTCARTCTGCAGATTGGAGTTGGTGTACAACAATCATGTTTTGCTATTCTGTGATAGAGTCTACACCGCCAAATGAACAGAAGTTCCTTATTAGAAACTGATTTATCACAATTTCTGTATTCAGACAAACTTCTGATGGAAGRTAGTGGCTTTCTCAGTTGCATTTTTCCATTATAATAATGATTGGGAAATTACAACTATTCCAAAATCTACTGTATATGTTATATCATAGTAAAATTTTTGATAGTTTGTCTAGTCCTTGTGTTATTGTTTTCAACACATTCCGTTCAGCTGTGGTCTAGAGCAATCTTTTATCTGTCAAAATATGTGCAGATCAATGAACAGGGATGTTAGTCAGCATGGTATAGACTGCACATAAGTCTTAGTCATTTCCACGTGTATATCTATATGGATCCACTTTCCTCTTCTCTGCATTGAAACTGAAGTGCATCCTAGTCTCAGTATAAAGCTCTTTGTCTTTTAAAGTTCCAGGCAAGTGTGTGTGTTCTTTCCCCAGCTATTGAGATCACAAGAAAAAATCATTAGCTTATTTAGTCAGCCCTGGAAAGCACAGTCTAAGGAATGTCAGTGTGTCCCTTATTATACCCACATATAAAGTCCACAGGATGTCTTTGAAACTGTACTCAATAACCAAAAGGATGTCTTTGTACTGCTATGCCTGCAGAATCCCTTTGCAAAGAGGAAATATGCAGTAAAATTTAACAAACCATCATTTTGAATTTTGAAGCCTATCTAACTAGGATTTATTTGATTGGCCTTTGTGTGAGTATTACACAGATTTTTATGTGCCTATTTCTGCAATTAAGTATTAAATACGCTGACATTAAAAGGTAATATCAGGGAAGATTTTTTTTGTTTGTATTTGAGAAATTATATCTGAAATTGATGAAGATGTCTTGTATTTGTGTATTTTGTTGATTATATATCTTCTGGATTTGATATTTCAGTGCATATAAACCAGACACTAAAATACCAGACACTTGTACTTGGAAAACCAGACCCTTGGATTTCTCAATTAAGAATAAAATTATGAATTTATGGTTTTCTTAAGCTGAAACAGGATTTGTCTGAGCCAATTCTAATATCTTGCGCAACACCAGGAGAGTAAAAATTGCTTCATTTCTTTTTACTTCTTGCAGAAATATGAAGTGCGTTAGTGTAATAGGTCATAACAAACAGCTTTATCGGTTCATTAATACATTCCTTGGGGGCAGTTAGGAGGCCAGATAAATGGAGTTTCATGCCTTTGAACAAGAAAGGTGTGTTCAAATGTTCTGATAAAATTTCACACAAAGTGCCTAATGGTGYTAAAATCGGTAATAAGTAAATAGCTGAAGCTTTAGATGCTGTGTGTAGTTCAAGAAAGCTTCCAAAGGTTATTCTGCTTCTCCCAAGGTTAGCTCAACCTTTTGCACTGTGGTTTGGTCTAGAAATCTAGAGAGTATATGAGGATGTGGTTTGTTTGCTTGTTTTCTGAGGTTTTCAACAATTCTGCTTTATTGTGAACAAAACCTTACAATGAAATCTCTTGCTGTGGTAGGATGGAATAGTTAGCACTCTTTTTTTTTCTTTTTTCTTTTTTTTTCTTCTTTTTTTTAATGCAGTGCATCCAGCCTTAACTCAACTTGATTTCTTTGTCTTTAAATGTATACAGTTTTATATTAATTGACGTTATCTTAATATAACACATTTTTTTTAAATTCAGAAGTCTTTTAGATTTTCACTGAAAAAAATCTACGAAAATTTTCAATGAAAAGCCACAAAAATATTGTGGCTATTGATAGCTTTCGTAATAAAAATATCTTTGTTTAACTATATTTTTAAGTTCTGGCGTGAAGAGTCATTTGATARGCATTTTATTATCTTTAAAAATATTTACTACAGGAGGTTTTGGGTTTTTTTAAATATAAGAAATATTAGAAAAGATGAATTTAGCAATAACATATCCTAAGTTCAAATCTGGTAACTTTATTTATATTGTGCTATGAGACTCACAGAGCTTTACAGTTAAAATGTATTGCTATTGTCCTAGTTTCGGCTGGGATAGRGTTAATTTTCTGCCTAGTGCTGTGTTTTGGATTTAGTATGAAAAGCATGTTGATAACACAATGATGTTTTTAGTTGTTGCTAAGTAGTCTACTAGTCAAGGACTTTTCAGCTTCCCATGCTCTGCCAGGTGCACAAGAAGCTGGGAGGGAGCATAGCCAGGACAGCTAGCCCAACTGGCCAATGGGGTATTCCATACCATGTGATGTCATGCTCAATATATAAATAGGAGGTGTGGTCCAGGAAGTAGTGATCGCTGTTTACGTATCGGTCAGTGGGTGGTGAGCAATTGCATTGTGCATCACTCATTTTGTATATTCTACCATCATTGTTTTTATTATTATTATTATTATTATTATTATCATCATTATTATTTGCCCTTCCTTTTCTGTTCTATTAAACTGTCTTTATCACAATCCACGAATTTTACTTTTTTTTTTCTGATTCTCTCCCCCATCCCACTGTGGGGGGGAGTGAGCGGGCGGCTGTGTGGTGTTTGGCTGCCTGCTGGGTTAAATCACAACAAGAGTATTATTTTCTCACCATGATATCAAGCAATTCTGAATAAGAGCATTTAATTTTGTATATTAACATGTACATTCCATGACAATTTAAAGATAAAGGGTGAAATTTGTTCTGCAGAAGTAAATGACAAAAATTCCTTAGTTGTCAGTGAAGTTTTTGACCTAGAAGAAAGAAACAGTCTGTAGGAACGCTGGGGGAATATTTAGATAAGCAGAATGTGATTAATTATACAGGACTTGGAGTCTAATGCCTGCAACATATCACAGGTGAGATGTATTGCTGCAGGTGGTAAAGACTGTGTTTTCATATATTACCATGCATCACTGATTAGATTTAGGTCACTGTATTAGGAAATGATCATTATAGACTTAGATGGATAGCCTGATGCTCTCTTTGTGGTGTTTTGAATCATTATCCTGCTCTTCTAAATGTTGTTCATTACTTCACATTCTCAATCCTGGAACGGATGGTGTACAGGTGGATTTTAGCTCCCATGCATAGCTTGACTGGAGCAAATTAGGATCTTCTTTTATAGAGCTTATTGTAGCTGTAGGGAGCCTGTATAAAAAAGTCTGAAGCCTTTTTAATATGTCGGATTATATCTGTAAAGAAAATCTTCTCAATGACCTGGCAAATATAAGTGCCTTTTTGCAAAATACAAGAAGAGGGTTTTTGKTTTTGTTTTTGTTTTTAACTTTGCTTTAATAGTTTAACATCTGGACACAAGTTGTAAATACRATACTGTGAATAAACTGTTTTCTGGACAGATTTTTGAAAGGGTCATGATCGATCAGAAATTATTAGCTTTGTTTTGCTCAATGAAACACCATTCCTCATTCATTTAAAAGAGTCCATCAGATTATCAGCTAGTGGAAATCAGTTTAGGTGCATGAATTTCACGATAATGTTTCTCAAGAAACCAACTCATGATTTTGGTGATTACCTGTATTTATAYCTGTATTTATTCAAGAACTGTTTATGAAGCTGAACTCTACCCTGTGACATGGTTTTGTTCTTATGATAGAGAGCCACCCTGAAGAAAAAAACAAGAAGAAATTAAAGCAGAGCATAAAAGGAATGCAATGATCAGAACAGGATTTTATAATCTTAAGATACAAAATGTCACAGTGAGAAAGAGAGTGAAAAAAGAGCAACAGAAGGCAAAATRTGAAATATCATCCGACAGGTATGAGGGACAATCTTGCATAACCATCAGCTGAGACCACTCCAGCTGAACCTTGGCATGTGAATGTATATACTCTGATTGCAAGAAAAGAAGTGAAAATTCTCAGTCTGGCACCTGTACACCTGGAGAATTCACACTGATTGCAAGAAAACCTGCATACCCTGCAGAACTGCATATAATGCTTTCAGATATCAGAGTGCAGGTGAGAATGCACCACGAGCTTTAGAATTTTGTTGAATACAAACTGGCAGATAGTTAGAAGTATGTAACAATATCTGCGGTATTATCAGTTACAGGAGCAGAAAGACTAACTGGTTAATTTGTGTGGCATGCACAGAATACCCTGCCCCAGTGGCACCAGGCACCAGTTTTTGTTTACTTACTGGGAGCAACTATGGTCATAGTACCATAGCCAAAGGTCTCACTGGATGATTAAATCTTTGCCTTAGAGCTGTATTGTAAGAATTTGACAGAGCTGGCCCGGGCCCAACGACTTAAAAGTTTTTCAGGTAACCAAACAGGAAATTTTAGCAGGCCCAGGGTCAGGGGTGGTAAGGATGCTGTGATAGTAACAGTGCTGGGAACAAGCCACACACACAAAGCAAGCCATGAGAAGGAAAGTGAACAGCCTCTGCTATTCTGCTATGCTGTACATTCTGCACACTACCTGTTGAATATCAAAGCAGGACAGTGCAGAGCTATGACCAACCAAGCAATATTTTACTTGGAAARTTTAATCCTTGCTAAGGCTAGATATACAATTTGCAACTGTAAGCAATGTCTTTAACATGCAAGTGAAAAGGCAGTCATGAACAACTAGTAAGGGGTCGTGTGTTGCTCTGCTGAGGCTAATTCCTGTGCTGGAGAGGCCTGTCAGGACTCCCAGACATCCTTTTGTAAAAGAAACCTTGTATAGACAACTTTTCAAAGGTATCCTTTTTAGCAGTCATATCTGCCTTCCTTTCCCACCTAGGTTCAGGTACTTGATTTGAGGAGTTGGGGAAATAGTGAAGAGACTACGTACCTGACTTTTTTTTGGGGGGGGTGGGGGTGGAAATTATATATACACACTCTTTTATTTCATTTGGCCTATCCTTTTCTACAGTTAATTCCTTTAATGAGAGATAAGGATGGGCTTTGACAGTATATTTTTAGCCAGGGATGTGAGAGTAGAAAAGAAGTCAGCAGCTTTTATAATAGCATGGAGTATTATTATGTGATGTTTTCAATCATACCAGCCAGTCAAGAACTGGTTAAAACTGTTTTACTAGACCTTTTTCTTCTTAAACAAATACAAGTGTCAGCAACACCCCTTTAAAGAGTGAAATTTCTGTAAATACTGAGAGACATAGTTCCAAGTAATGAGCTATACAGCCATAGCGGATCAGATGATACACAGTGGATGGTGAAGGTCCTGGCTTGCACTCTCAGGTTTCACGAGGTGGAAAGGGAAGTTGTGTAGGTGGTTGCTAAAGAAAGGAAAGAGTAAACAGGCAGTAAGGATGTATCACAGGCTGAACAGAGGAAAACCATGATGAAGGGATGTTTTAGTTCACTGTGACTGCTTTGAGCACCAAAATTACACCAGTGCTGCGAGATGGGGCTTRCTGAACCTGACCCAGCACGGTACTAACAAAGCTGTGCTGGTTGTGGAGGTTGTGCTGTTCATGTACAATATGTATTATATGTACTATACTAATAGTATAGTAATATACTAATATGTACTAATGTACTGTACTACAGGGGCATGCTGGCTTCTCTAAAGTAGCTCAGGAGATACCTTCCTGCAATCTTTCCTGCCTAGATGTGTTGGGAAACTCAGCTATAAATATGACCTAAGACTTCCTTGGGCTACAGAAATAGCAAAAAGGCCAGATGTGTTTCAAGAAAACAGGATTTTATGTACATTACTTATTTATTTAACTTACTAAGATTGCAACTACATGCCTCATATAATCAAGTTTATCCTTAAAAGGAACAGATCTGAAAGGCTCCAGATAACTGCAGCAGTAATATTAGTTTAAGAATCTGAAAAAGCTTTGTAATATTTTCCTGAATGGGAAATCACCTTTTGTTTCTCCTATTTTATTGGGATTTTGATGAGTGATAAAGTGATTGTCCCAAGGGTATATGATATGGACATGGAAAGCATCAATATTTGAATGGGCTGAACTGATGGATTTTTTACTGTAAGAGAAAGMAGCTGAAATCTGACAGGCTGTGGTAACAACACAGTATTCTTTCTCTGAGGTAGGATCCTTCCTTGAAGCATTTTTTGTAACTCTTTGGCAGTTTCTGCAAGATCAGCATCTAGAATCTTGTCCTTGTAAGGATTTGGGAGGGAATTAGTCTGTAAATAATCGTTTTGTGAAATCAGTCAGTGTGATTAAAAGCCTCAAATACGGATCATGTATAGTGTTAGCTGAAGTTTACACAATGGGATCAACAAATCCTAAATCTTCAGCTCTTTGGACTTAACACTACCYATAGATACATGGATGCAATTGTGACTGAAGCTTGTGCAAGTTGTAATAATTAGCACAGGCTGTGTCCCATTGCACTTGCTCAGGTTATGATAAGCAGGGATGCCCACTATCAAACTTTGGTTTTATTGTCTTTTAAATCACACCAAAATTTGGACCAAAAAATTTGCCCTTTTTTTGTAAGGGGATTTGGTCTGCTCTGAAGGCTGCAGAGGCAAATATTGATTTTTACCCTTACAGGGTACARAAGTCCAACTTTCTCACAGGGAAATAGCAAAAGGAAATGGGAATCTATACAAGACCTTTTCTAGTTTATATCTGCCAGGTATCTGTTGCACGTACCTAGTGCAATAACAAAATAGTACAGCATTTCCTCTAACCACCTGCAAGAATGATCAAATTACTCTAAGCAGGTAGAGCTACAATTGGCAAACTAGTGTTTTTATGTGGTCTTTGAAATATTTCATGGTAGCAGTTAAATCTTCATATTGCATCATAGTTATCAGTGAAAACACTAGATTTACTGACATACTTAAAATAGCAAACTTGGACATGATGATAGGTAAGCACACAATGCTGTAATCTGTGGCTATTATTAGAGACTTCACCAGGGTTCAAACAGCTGGGAAGACTTTGCTTACATTAAATACCTGAGATAACCTATGGCTATCTGATTTCCAATAACTGCATTGAATCTAGGTACTAAACTTTCCATTATGAATTATTTTTAAATGTTGTACAGTAATCTTAGATTTTGGACACCTGGGCATAATCAGATGAGTTTGATAACCCAAGCAACACTTTCTCCAAGTCTGTCCTAAAAGCTTATTTTCACACATGCTGAATACCACCAGGAGCAAGATGGTCTTATTTTTGTCTTTTGTGTGTGTGTGTGTGTCTTTTTTTCAACCCAGTATTGCTGGGTTCAGCCCTCTTGTCAGGTATGCCTTTTGCCAACTCAAGATGTATGACTTCATCTCTAGGAAATTCAACAGGTCCCTGCACTCCATGAGCTTCCAATAGGCCTACTGACATTTAAATCAGTTAAAAAATACCCTTTGTGATAAGCAGGTAATCAGGACAGTGTCACTACTATGGTTGAATATGAGTTGAGAGAAGAATGGTATCTGTTTTTGTTGCCCAGCTGTGAAAATAGTATCCTTTTTAGGATTTAAACCAAACCCAGTATATTAAATGTTAAAAGCCTTGATAACTATGGCAAAAGAAAAAAATGTGGACTTATGTTTTTATGTGTATCTCATTGTACAGGGATCAACTACAAAGATGTATTTTAGAAACTTTGAGCCAAACACATTTATAAAATCTGCCTTGTTTTTGCGATTTTTTTTTAAACTTTTATYTTGTTTCCACAACGCAAATCAGTTGCAAACCTGATTTAAGTAACTAGTTAAGCAAAATTTATGTCTTCCTTATGATACTGAAAGAAGAAGTCAGCATTGTTTGATGAATATGTCTTTCAGTGATTACATATTTTAGTTATGTAGGGAAGATAATGCCAAGATTTGAAGGATGTCTAATGTTAGCATTTTTCATTATATCGCTTACTGTAACCAAGTATTCCAATACCATGAGCTCAGATGTTTTGAGTCAGGCACTCAAAGAAGCCTTTAAATTCTAAGATTAAAAATACTCTTGGAGCAATTCTTTTGCACCATCTGTTTTTTGAATAGCAGTTTGGCTGAATGTGAAAGCTTTTCTCTGTGGCCCTGAGGATTCAGAACTTTTTAAAGAAAGTGAAAAAGATTCTCCCACGTTTACATGAACCTAGTATCTGGGATCCAAAAAGAAGTTTTGTAAGATTAGCCATTAAATTTCAGTAATACTAAAAATGTTAKTGGTCAGTATTTCTACTTGTATTTTTTGGAATGTGAACTTATCATAGCAGTAGACAAGATTGAGATGTACAGTCTCAAGCTTTACTGCATAACAATGTGGCCTGTGTTATTCACTAACATTAATACAGAACTGTACCTGTAAAAAGTGTTAATGAAGTACACTTATTATCGGTCTCCTTGAATGGAGAGATTAGCCATTCAGAGAATATATTGTTCCTCTCATACAGATTTGTTATGCTGTTAAAAAAAAATGCTCATTTGTCTCCAATARAAGTAAATTACTTCCCCATATATCAACAGCTTCTAATACGCTCCATGTAAACAAGTGAATAATCTTTTATCCTAGGAAAAAGAGTCAGTGAAAAAAAAATCAGTTATACTCTTTCACAACAACCATAAAGGTATAGAATTAGTATAGACATTGCTGTATAAGTTTCTGAGAAGTCAGTACTGAAAGATTCCACGGACTGACCTCCTGGAAGGTCAGTATGATCTCTAAAGTAGGGTCTTTAAAAAGTGGGAAGTGTGGGAGTGAGTATATAGGTTATAGGTGTATTAAATGACTTCACTTCCAAATTTAAGTCAGTTCTTCAGTAAGGTTGTAACCCATAAACTGCTTGTAAAACATTGTAAATTAAAATTACTTCTTAAATATTTTATAGATAWAGCATTAATATTGGTTTATGTCTTTGGAGATTAATAGCTCTACAATTACCTGAAATAACCATGGCAACAGAGTACATTTTCACTGGGCACCAGTTACTCACTTATGGTTGCTGTAATTACAAAGAAACAAGATAAWAAAACCCCAGAAATTATTTGTTATCTTTTGACTTCAATACATTAATTATTGCCATGCAGAGTTGAAGGACTCAGGAATTTCAAGCATTTTTTCCTTGCTGCAGCACATCAGACTTCTCAGTAACCGCTCTGTAGTCTGCCCCCTCTTTTCAGCACAAGGTAATACTTTAATGAATAACGTAGTATTTGTTGTGAATTGTATTAGACTGTTTTGCATTCTAGAAACATCAAACAATAAGACATGACAAGGTCATGAGGCTGAAATAACATTACCTTGGCTACTTTGGAAAATCTAAAGCTGTGATTCAGACAGGGACGTCTCTCCTTGATGCCTCTCTCCAAATTTTTTGTGATAATTGAAGTGTGACCTGAAGCTCTGTGTGTGCGTATGTGTGCATGGTTGTGTGAGTTCATTTTTGATGTAGACTCTACAAAAGAAATCTAGCTACAAAATGKGTTATGGATATTTAACAGTCCCTCTTCGGAGCTGTGTCCTCTCTAAACGTCAGAGTTTAAGCCCCAGCTGAAGCACTGGAAGGAAGGCCTTTTGTGATCTCTGTCAACTGATAGAAATCAATATTAGGAAATTCTCTGATATATTTTTAACCTGCTTGATTATCTTAATTGTCACACAGCTTATTGCACTCAGGAAACAACAGGAAATAGCTTAATGTCAAATAGGATCTTGTTCAGCAAGATGAACTAGCCTCATGGATGACTGATAGTACATTGGTCATATTAAGCTGCATGTGAAGGAAAATATTAAGTGGAGTTGGGTTAGACAGAGAAGAAAATGACATTTATATTTCAGGTGTCTGTTAACTAAATGTTAATGGACTAATGTCTGTGTCATAATGACAATCCCAATGGGACAGAGTTAAAGATGCAGATGTGTCTTGTATGAGAAATCTTAAATTATCTATGTGCTTTCAGAACATCCTCATAGTTCATGGCTTTTGGCTGTGAGYTTGCATGGTTTGGTTTTTTTTTTTTGGTAAAWCAGCTACACTTTGTATAAGCCTTAGATGGGAAATTGTTTAGTTCCTTAATTTTCTTTGTAATCCATTATTTCAACTATGAATAWGTGACAATGTTTTTCTTTTTTGTTTGTTTTCTGTTCCTTTTTATTCTAGCAATATATAATTTCTGGAAAAAGAATGAAGGCTTAGACATGAAATACCACAATCATTACATGTCAGTATTAACATGATGAATCACATTTTGGTATCTGAGAACTGTGACCATGATCTAGGTTAGCTAAGGGAGTGACCCTTCCCCTCTGATTCCAAACTTTATATTTAAAAATATCACTGTGAAAAAGAAGCTGATGACAGAAGCTGTGTCAAAGCCCAGCCATCAGGTTCAGTACAGTTCATGACCTTAGTGCAGAGTAACTCCGTGTAAAGCTGTACTTTGCTGAACAGGGAGCTCATCAGTTGGAGACTTCAAGAGAAGAGCCTGGAGACAGAGGAGCAGAATCACAAATAGAAGTCCTGCTGGAGTTGGGACAGAAGTCCTTGTACTGGGGATGATGCCTGTTAGTGGGGCCATTTACCCCCTTTCCCATTTTGATGCCATTTGAACAATTACTCTGAAGGCGGTAGTTACCTTTCCTCCCCAGGCATCTATAATCTGTGGCAAAGCACTTTTATTTGTCTCCCCTCAGCCTCAGCAATCTATTAGTACAGAAGAGCTGCTTGAGAAGCTGAACAAATGCCCAAAACTTCTGTGCAACAGCAGCTGGAAGTATAGACGGCTCTTCAGATACTCCCTTTTTCTGCAGACATCCCTTGCAGTTTAACTAGTTCCTGAACATAGCAGTCTCTGTGTTGATTCCTTGTAGTAATGTGTTGCTCTCTTTGATCCACCTCCTTATATGAGCCCCACCTCCATTTGGGMAGGGCTTTCACTTAGCTCCACGTCTCCTTTCCCTCACATGGTTCAGTACCAGAGRTATTGTTCTGGAGTGGGAAGGGAAGAAATCTTTCTTTCTGAGACTGTACAGGCACTTGCAAGTTACGGATATTCACTAAAGTTGTCTCTTTATCGGAAACACTTTATCTTAGTGTCTCTTGAATTCCGAAGTCCACAGAGGTATGTATGTGTCTGTTTGGCAAGTTTGCATCCTGGCCTGAAGTAAATGCTCAGACTGGAGTCTGAAGTGGGAGAGCTGTAACTCATCTCTGCCTTCCCATATTCAGTAAGTGCAAGCTGAAGAGAAAAGTCTGGTATCATCTGAAAGACACTGTCAATTGTCAGCTTGATAGGTTCTTACCTGAAAAGTTTCAGAGTGCCAAAAGTACGATGCAGGGTAGAAACTATGCTGCAAGCATACCTTTTAGTAGAACTGAGCAGAGGTGCTTATTCCAGAGGAAATAAGCTAATTACCAAAGCAAAAAAGGAGGAGCCTTATAAAACCAGAATTTCACATAAAATCTTAGCCAGAACTCTTTGAAAGATTAAAATAACAAAGAAAGAGATAAATGAATATTTATACTTGTATTTATTGTAATAGGACCACTGCTGTAGAATGATGTATGAACATTAATGCAGGAAGGGAACATGTATTTTTTCTCATATAATGCACAGTGTCCTATGTAGGACCTATCTAGATAGGACCTGCTGAACATGGCAGATGACGCCAGTGGAAGTACTGTATATTCAGTAACAGAGGTCACTAATACTGAAATAAGTACATCTTTCTGGGACTAGTAAAACAAAAACAAACAAACAAAAAAAGAGTGTGTGTGTGAAGAACCACACCACCCTCCCCAAATAATGTCACAAAGTAGGAAAAATGAAAAAGRTAGAATAAGGAGGATCCCCAGTATCTCATGAAACATTGGAGACTGGCTACTGCTGAAGACAGGGTGCAGGCAGGGTGCACCAAACTCTTCCTGACATGTAGTTCTCACATATGTCTTGGTATGTCCTTCTTGTATACCCTGAGAGAAGCTGATGGCCAGATTTATGGTCAGGTGGGAATTGTTCTGTGCTTCCTAGGAACATATTAGTAAGAGTTTTAGGTAACAAAAAACTGCTAATGCAGAAGTTCTTGGACACTCCTGATGTCCTCAGTCTCTTCTGATCTCTTCCAATGGCACTATATAGCTACAGCTTCTTGGAAGAGTTTTTTTRCCTGTAAAATAATGAAAATGGAAATAAAAGATATGAAGACCCTTTTAAACTGGGCATCTATTGTATGGTTGTGTTGCTGGGGACTAGAGGTGATTGTGATTCTGTAGAGAAATGCACGTTTACTTGAAGTGTATTCATTTTGGCAATACTGAAACAAACGAATTGCAGTTATATTTGTGGTAGAGATTCCTCACACTTTCACTCCCACTTACTTCCCAGCATATGTGTAAGATAGAGCTACCTTTTTTTTTTTTYTTTGTGGAAGATCATAACCATGAACTCTTCTCAGAAGGATTACAAGAAATGTGCTTGCTATGACTAGTGCTGAAAAATACATTTAAAAAGAAAAAATACCCAACAACTACACTTTTAAAAAATATAAACATATACTTGATAACATTAAAATGAACATTTACACCCAAGAACTTTTGATACTATCCAGACTATAATATCATGTAAACAAAAATTTATGCATTTATTTACGTTTGTATAGTTGTCACCCCCAAAACCTMACCATCCTCTACAAGCTGTTAGCACTTACCAGATAGTGTCATACCACCTTGCTACTATTTAGTATATTACTAGAGTAATATTTATCTTGCAGTTGAATTTTATGTGATGTGTTGATTTTTAAGGGATTGAGTTATGTGTCCCCATTGCATACAATATCCATTCCCAGAGCCTGTTGGCTTTTTTTGACTTACTGGGTTCTTCAGCTGCAGAACTGAACCAATCGTCTCTGGCACACAATGTATGCCATAGATTTTAAGATTAAACCTGTCTCTATGGATTTTCTGAATACAGAATAAAAATAGTCTGGATTCTTCCAAGTATGTTGGTAGCACTGMGCTTTTTGGTTACATGTAGGGAATGGCAAACTCTTTCACTCTCTGTCTCYCCTCTTCCCTCCAAAACCCCCTCCCTATCTACTGTGATATTGTTGTCTGGACAGGGCTGTCCCTTTTCCAGAGGTGGAAAGAACAAACCTAAGGTGGCACGGGAGTCCAAAGGGGCTTGTTTTCTGTTCCTCACTCATTCTTACCCTATCAGAACCTCCTTCTTCACACTTCTTTCCTAGGACCGATGGATGTTACTGCCAATGCCACAGTGCTAATGCATGYCTTGCCTTAGCAGCTATGGGTGAAGAAGCTCATCTACATCTCCTACCCCTCCCAGTTAGCCCTGGAGTAGGGAAAGCGATTCACATAGCATTGCCCCACCTCTGGGAGGGGAGGTGAAAGTAGAGGCATAGCCTCGCTGTGCAGAAAAGGGAATCAGCCCAGGCTGGGAAATATAGAACTGCCTTCACAATACTGTGTCACCATAGCAGAACTGGTGTCTAGCATTTTTAATTCTTTATCTGGCAAAATATGAATTTTAATCCATGATACAGTTGTGTTATAGATATACTTATCGCCTGTTAATAGACTCAAGGTGCTGTAAGAAGAGGAGCTAGAGTTCTGTCCTTTTATATTCTGGAGYGAGTATTACTTGTTAGAGGATATGAACAAAAATTTCACCAGTGTAGTATGCTTGCTGAGAGTGGCCAATAGCAGATGCCTGGGGAGAGAATGTAGGGAACAAAGAAAATGTGGAAGAATTTTTCTCTTCTATATTCTTCTTGCAATTAGTAGCTGAAGGACTKCATGAACCACAGTTGCATCTAGATCACTGCTTTTAATAACCACTGATAGACATACTAACGAATGATGGGGCAAATTGCTTTTTAATATACCTATACTRTTGGCTGCAACAGCTCAGTCTCATCTTCAAATTTTATTCATTGTAGGGTAAGTTTTATGAGACATTGTGTCTCTGTGCTTGCTGTGGCAAGAAGTTCTAATACATTCTGGAAGGAAAAAAAGTACTACTTGTTATTTGTTATTTTAAATACCATGTGCTCATGATACCTGCCCTGACTGATGTTCTCATGCAGGGGTGGAATGAGCTGTTCCTTTCACAGAAGTACACATTTCTAATCATTCACTGTGCTGAGGACCAGGACGTCAAATAAATTATACCCATCTCTGCAGAATCACAACTGAAGTTCTTATCCATCAGCTTTAATAATATAAAGTTGCACTGCCTGACCTGGAATTGATTTATATCAGTTTATTTTAATACCAAAGTCTTTACTTTCTCTATGAGCCTTGTAGTGGGTACCACCATAATTTGTATCGCATATGCCCTAAATCTGTAKAGAATTCATTTCCTGTAGCACTCTGTTTCCCTTTGGTTCTATTTTGTGCATTCATACATGAACRGTCAGAATCTGCCCCATGGTAAGTAAGATAAATTGCCTAAACMTGGGCATCAAATGCCATTTCAGATACCCCAGGGTATCCATCTGGCTTCCAGCTGCTGCCTCGGAAAGGCACAGGCTCGCTATTATATGCATATTCTGCAAATCTGTGTGGATGTCTCCAGTATCTTAGGATATTTAAAAYGTCAGTAAGCACCTATGTTTACAGCAACTGGATGCAATCCTGTTTTATTGTCCCAATCTTGAACTGAGACATTTAGGGTAAGCACAAAGAGAAGTCTTTTCAGATTTTGAATAGATGTAAGACAGTCGTCATTTGTTATTTTAGTAACCACATTGCTCATTGTTTGAAAATGTCTGCTGTATGGAGATTGAGCAGATAATGGCTTCATTTATCACAAACCTTAAATAGTTTGATACAGTGTGTATTCCTCCTCTGTCTGCCAGCCCAACATTCACAAATTAACTTTTGTTAGTTCTGATTAGTTGTTTATAATTCTCCGGGGTTTTTTTTCAAGTATTAAATGTTTTAAYGGCTTGTATTTACTCTTTCCATTGATTCCATTTCAACCTTCTATTTAATTTGTCTCATTGAAATACTTATCAGTGACAAATTTCTTGTTTAATTTTACAGATGCATTCTTCTCTGAGAACTCTCAGTACTGAAAGTTCAAATGGTTACTCTTCCTCTTTCTACTTTACTGAGAACAATTTAATTCATGTACATCTCTGTAGTACTTCTTCCTTTTAACCGCTAATTAAAATGAAATGCTAATGAAAAAAAATCTGAACCCCCAACTCTAGCACTTGAAACTAATTGTATCAATTGATGAAATAAGGGTTGATCCTATAAATCTGAGGAATCTTCCAGTAAAGCCAAATTCTAACAGATGGTGCATGTGAAGTTTTTGATACACAACACTTAACTGTATTATAATGTACAATAAACTGCTTGACTTCCGTTTACCTAAACATACCCTTGAATCCATGATGACTGCATAAGGATTCATAACAGAAAAAACAGCCTGTGTGGAGCAGCTCAAAGGATGAAGACTTAGCTTAAGTAATTTTCATTTCAGTTTAAAAAATGAAATTAATATCAAGTCACTGAAATCTAGGGAAATACCAGATTTGTATCTGGTATCAAGCTTTGTAATGGAATCAGCTCTACTAGAGTTGGACTATTCTGTAAATGTCAGTTGTGAGACTTATCAGCACAACCACTTTTCGACAATTCTGTCAAGGCACTGAAGTAGCAGTGCCTCATAATAAGTAAATTTTTACTAAAGGTTTTCATATAAGAAAAATCCAAGGCTGTTGATTTAATTTGAGAGATTTATTTTTTTTTAAATAAGGCTCACCACTGTTCTTAATTTAGGATCCGTTACAGATGAATCGCTTTAATATGCAGTTGGCCACTACTACATATGAACTTGTGGTTTTCCAGTCATTCCACTTCTTTTCCACTACCTGAAATGTAAAGAGAACAGCTTCACTGGAAGGCATCTGGGCAAGCGTACTCTGTAACCTCACAGGGAACTAAGATTACAGTTTGCATTATGAGCGGGGATGTTTTAGATTCATGTGAAATGTAACTTGATAAAGTAGGCACATGTAGGATAAGGTAGTTGCTGAGCAGCATCTTAAGAATATCAAGGTACATGTTTAAGGATTTCTTCAGAAGAATGTGAATGTTCAAGTTCAGTGTGCAAAGGACCTGTCATAAAACAGTTGTTTATCAGAAAGAGTCCTCCTTGACATCAGTGTAAGGCATTAAAAATTCAAAAGGATCCATTACATCCTTGATTCTGAATTAAAAACTTCATGTATTTTTTTTCTCCTTTAAATAACATTTCTGGCTAGTTTAAGCTGCATTTTTAAAGGCTTATAAACAGCTGAGATCACAGACACATTGCTTCAGTAATGTTTAGCTAATATGCTAGTTTAGCACCCAGCGTTGTTTAATGCTGCTGGCTGTAAACTGGGAAGGAGGAGGGAGAATTTCTTTCAGTACCAGATTATTACTTTATATCTACAATAAGTAAATGTGTCCTTAGGCTTAATAAAATGTAAGTTATTCTTTTATGCCATGGATATGGATTGTCTTCCACTGAATGGTAACAGAACTATTCTACAAAGCATCCTTCTATAGGGTTTATAGATTATGTATTTAGTCTGATTTTGGAGTGATTTTGAAGCAGGATCTATTTATCAGCCATTCAGTGCTTCAAAAAATCTAAGGGACTTGGTATACAATACAGCAAAGACTCCAAAGCTTTTAGGTGACCACATCATACTTACAGTATATATGTCTGTTAAAAGGATGTCCAGTAGTAGACATATGCTTATGTTAATGACTGCAAAAGCTCAGGACACCAGTTCAGGTGCGCAACCCAGTTTTTCTTTGTCTGTATTTTGAACTGCATCATGGGATGTAGCCACAGCTCTGCTTCAGGACAGTGTAATCGCTTCATGCTCTCTTCRAAAGAGTAGAAGAATGGATGGAGCTCTGTCTCCACGTGTTTCCCACTGTATCTCATGCCTTTTGTCCCTTTTGGTTAAGTAGTTCCTGTAAAGGGAAATGAACACTTTCACCCTATGCTAACCATGAGATTGAACTGCTGGTCTTTCCTTTACAGACTGAGGACATTAAATGAGCTACATTTTCCTCTTTTGTTTTACCTTTTTAACTGCAAAAAAGTGTGATTTCAAAACAAGTCTGTAAATCTTTTGAGCAATGCTTCATTGTGAAATTTGAAAATTTCCTTCYACTTATCAGTCTACAGTTATACATCAGGAAAAAAAAAGACTTCTGAAAGCAATTCTGGAATTGCTCAGCAAAGAGACACTTCAGAAACCAATCTCAAAATAAGTTAGTAACATGTTTATATATTAAAAAAAAAAAGGATTGGCACAAAGGAAAGATGAAGAAGATGAAAGTTCACACATGATTTTCCATAGTTAGCCAAGCTTATTATGTATTCTTGAAATTCTACCATGTACTTCTGTTTTAGGCATCCAGAATATATTAAAAATTTAGTTAAGATGGTGACAGATTAAATACAATTACCTGAGTCAATCATGGGTTAAAATTATGCATGGCAGCATAACCACACAGAGAATAAAATGTGAAAAGGCCCAAAGGCACAGTTCCCTCACTGCTCTTTAACTACCTTGTTAAATGATTGCTGAAAAATTATGGAAAAAAAAAAAAAAAAAAAAAAGATTAGGAAATTAGTGAAATTATTTAAAAAAACTTGGGCAACTTTGTATTCTCTGAGGTGGTCTACACTAGCATTACAGGGACATTTTTCCTAAGCAAAAGTAACATTTTCCTATGATGATGCCCAACAAATGTGGTTCCTGGATGAGGATATCCAAGTTCATTCTCTAAGATAAATATCCTATCCAAGAACTATTCAGTGTGGTTTCCCAAAATCTTTTTATATAAACTGGAATGTATATAACCTGGGCTCACTACCTCTGGTCAGTGGTGTATTCTGTATTACTTTCTCTCCACAGTGTGTTGCATTTAGATTTAGCAGCCAGTCCTCAATGACCATTAAGTGGAGCAATTAAATGCTCAATGTCTTAAACTAGTACTAAGATGCAATTCCCTGTAATGGTGATGGTACTGTATAAGCATACGTGGCAGTACAGTACAGGATATCAAAAGTGCTCAATTCTGCATATCRGTTGTCAAAAAAAGATGCATTTGTACAACTCAATGGCATTTGTTACAGTGTTATATACCGAATCTAGACGTGCCACCGCCTATGCTATTAGTTATGATCAGCTACAATGTTTCTCCACACGGTTTAATTATCTGATCTCTATACAGTGTTAATCAGTTTTTCCACAGAAGTATTCACTTTAATTTGATGGACTATCCAACAAAGTATATTTTCTTAGAAAAACTTTTCATTTTGTGGACTATCCATTCTCAGATGAACTGTTCATCTGGATCATCCTTCAGGGCATATTTTTCTTGAGATGAGATTAACATTCTTTAAGAACACTAATTAACTGTTGGCGATTTCTTTATATCCTTGAGACCTCTAGTTTCATTCTGTCCTTACACTTTCAAGGCTTCTGCTACCATCTTGCATTCATAATTTTGGGAACCCTTGCTAAAATCCCCAGTTTTTCTTCAAATGCCTTTAAGATTTTCTTTCCTGGTTATGTAGCTAATGGTTTATTAGCACAATCCAGCCATGCATACCTCCTTGTTTTAGGTCCATTAAATGTTTCATTCCACAAAGCAACAATGAAGACATATATAAATCATAAGACATAGATGAAAATAATGGTCTCGTACTGCTTGCTCACAGTATCTACTAGTTATGGCAGCATTGCTAGCACATTGTCAAGTTTACTTTACAGCAGGCAATGTGACTGTTGTTATACTTTCTAAAAATCTGTTATTCAACAGAGCGATAGTACATTCTTCACAGTGTTTGGGGGTTTGAATCTTCTGTAGCTTATTCCAGGTTTTAACAAGCTGTCATGGTTTAATCCAGCAAGCAGTTAAACACCACACAGCCGTTCGCTCACTCTCCCCTAGTGGGATGGGGGGAGAGAATCAGAAAAAAGRGTAAAACTCATGGGTTGAGATAAAGACAATTTAATAGGACAGAAAAGGAAGGGAAAATAATAATAATGATAAAAGAATATACAAAACAAGTGATGCACAATGCAATTACTCTCCACCCACTGACCGATGCCCAGCCAGTTCCCTAGCAGTGGCCACACCCCTCCACAGTCAAACCCCCCAGTTTTTTGTTCAGCATGGCATCATATGGTATGGAATATCCCTTTGGCCAGTTTGGGTCAGCTGTCCTGGCTGTGTCACCTCCCAGCACCTCCTGGCTGGCAGGGCAGTATGAGAAGCTGAAAAGTCCTTGACTTAGTGTAAGCACTGCTCAGCAACAACTAAAACATCTGTGTTATTGTCCTGGTTTTGGCTGGGATAGAGTTAMTTTTCTTCCTATTAACTGGTATAGTGCTGTGTTTTGGATTTAGTATGAGAATAATGTTGATAACACACTGGTGTTTTAATTGTGCCTAAGTAGTGCTTACACTAGTCAAGGACTTTTCAGCTTCTCATGCCCTGCCAGCGAGAAGCTGGGAGCGGGCACAGCCAGGACAGCTGACCCAAACTGACCAAAGGGATATTCCATACCATATGATGTCATGCTCAGTATATAAACTGGGGGAGTTGGGCAGGGGGTGGCTACTGCTGCTTGGGAACTCGCTGGGCATTGGTCGGCAGGTGGTAAGCAATTGCATTGTGCTTCACTTATTTTGTATATTCTTTTATCACTATTATTATTTTCCCTTCCTTTTCTGTCCTATTAAACTGTCTCTATCTCAACCCATGAATTCTACTTTTTTTTTGATTGTCTCCCCCATCCCACTTGGTGGGGGGGCAGTGAGTGAACAGCTGTGTTGTGTTTGGCTGCCTGCTGGGTTAAACCACAACAGTCCTTTTTGGTGCCCAACGTGGGGCATGAAGATAATGACAGATCTGACCAGAGTGTGTTAAAACAAATTTGTTATAAGCATTCATTACATCAGTTTAGTAGTTGCTGATCACAATGTTGATTTATTTGCTCTCAGACTTGTTGTATTTGTTCTCAGAGTTGTGTTATGTAACATCTTACTTGCCGTATATACTGTTTATCAGTATTTATGTGCTGTTTATCACCTCTGGGAGGTGGATTAAGGTTATCGCTTTGCTGTACTGTGTAACACTGGCTTGTGGTATGATAAAATTATTGGTCTGGTATTTGTACTTAGCATTGCTGTCACCTCTAGCACCTTTGGGAACCATCTATTGGAAATTATTAATAATTACACTTTTTACTTTTTCTTCTCGGAGAGCCAACCTATGGGGGAGACACCTTCCTCCATCTTCCCCTTCTTCTCCAGGCTCATTACAATAGCTCTTAAGAATTTTGAATATCCTTGGGATGTTCAAACCGGCATGTTCCTATTGCTATGTCTCCTGAATGTGGTTCAGGTCTTGTTTAGGGTTAAACAACTATTTAAGAATACCATCCAGAGATCTACCCCCATGACAGGCACTGTGGTTAATCAAACCCCGGCGACAGGCATTGCGGTTACTCCAACCCTCGAGACAGGCACTGCAGCTACTCAAACTGTGGCGACAGGCACTGCAGTTATCAACATTACCACAACAGTTATCAACATTATTCTTATCCTAAATCCAAAACACAGTACTATACCAGCTACTGGGAAGAAAATTAACTCTATCCCAGCCAAAACTAGGACACAAGCTTAACTTTATTAACTTGGCAAAGGTTGTTTTAATTTCTGCTGTATGAGAAAGATCTTGTTGGACTCAGTTGGAGTGGCAGCTGAATTCAGCAGGATGCTGCATCCCTGTGCACAGCATGAGATGCTGTTACGCTCTAGCTGGGGACACCACTATATCAAAGAGAAAGATGGTTCTGGCCTGTACTATAGTCTGTCTCTTTGTACATGATATTTCTAAAACCAGCAATAGATTATAAGCTCACACAGTTATTGCTGAGCATAAGAGTGTCTGAAGTTCCCATTGGTCTTAAGGGATACAAAGGATATTTTGTATCTGTTGGTAAAAGATATCTGTTCTTTCCATGAGCTCTTTAAATGCTGCTGAGTGTAAAGATGAATTCCATCATTACTTGAGAGTAATATTTTGAGGGTTACCTCCATACCTCCATACCATCAACAGTTGAGTATGTGTTTATTGGGTTGAAGAAATTTATTGGATCAACCTGCTATTTGAGATCAACCTGTTATTTCATTGCTTGGAAGAGTGTAGACTGGCATTTTTCTTGCCCTCCATTCTGTCAAACGAATTGGGAGAAGAGCTTTCCAAAATTTTATGTTGAGTCTCTTGTAACTTCATGGGATCTTAAGTCTTTATCACACATAATTTTTTGATACTCTTCTTCCATGGTTGCTCACATCTAATTTTTGCAGCCAGAGTTTTGCTGGCAGAACTGTAAAATTGGCACAGTAGTTAATGTGCCACTTGTCACTCTCAAAGCACTGTTTATTTCACTGGATTTCAGTTTTGTATGAAAGCTGCTATACAAAACAAGAGAACAAAATACTTTATGGGAGACAGAGACACATACAAGAAGGAGTATTTATGCTGAAATTCTGGGGTATGTAGATAGCTGTCCCCGCTTCTACTGGCTAGCTTCTGCTTGATATGTACCCAGAATTTCAAGCTTTTTTTGACATTTTCTGGAAACCACTCACAGTGGACTTAGTGCCTCTAGATGCTACATTAACAAGTCTTATACTGTAGGAATTTACTATGAACTGGATATTCTCCTTTTCTTGGTTGTTCATGTGGAGAAACGTGAAAACATTGAGGGGTGGGTTTTGTGGTGATTTGGTTTTTTTCCCCAGTAAAGATAGATTTCATTCTCCAGTCACTGAAATAGAACTTTTAACATACTTGAACTTGTCTTCAGTGGACCTCAACTATAAATACAATTCACCTATACATATGAATTTGGGGCATGGGTGAAAATGACATTCTTTGTGTAGTTTTTGAAAAGTCTCTGTAGGAGTGCAGATCCTTGATGTCACCTTGAGGGAATTCATCAAAATGTGTTCTAATTTGGCTGGCCTGGTTGCCAAGGTAGACGTGTAGTTTTCAATCTTTGAACATTTTGTTGATTGAAGTAAGAACAGAGTGTCGATTTGTAACTTTTGACAGCTTCAGCAAAGGCCCTTTCTGTCAGGCAGTGTCATGTATAAAGGAGAGAGCAACAAGAACAGTTGCTATCCTTAATTTAATTTGATAAAACACTTTTACACAGGTGGTCAGTGCTAGAAACCGATCATATTAACTGTGACCAGATTTAGACACTTGCATCTCAAGGTCTTTTATGAGTGTTGGCTCCTAAGTTGATGATATTAATTTTATTTTCATACTTAACAGGGAAATTCTTTATGAAGTTCATTACAAGATTGCTATTTTGTGCCTACTGCACTGTATTTACATCCTAAAGTGAAATTGCGCTCTTCTGCAAGTCAAAAGGATTTTCTCCATTTCTGTTTTATCACAGAATTTCTTAATGTTCTGTAATACACACACACAAAAACCCAACCAACCAACCAACCAAACAAAAAGATTGCAAAAGATTATCTTTTTAAATTGTTTTAATTAACCATAGATAGGGTAGATTTTGTGATGATGATAATAACACACATTTTCTCATTGTGAGGTTTTTGGATTTATTACCATACTAGCCTTGCATTACGAAGAACCTGCTCAATCTCTAATTAGTATTTTTCCTCCAAAATATATTTTCTGGAAAATTGCTTTAAAGGTATTTATCCTAATTGCTTTTTAATTTTTTTTCAGGGAGTGCTGGAACACCTGTTATCTTCAATGAAAATGGAGATGCTCCTGGACGCTATGATATTTTTCAGTATCAAATCACCAACAAGAGTACAGAATACAAAGTAATTGGCCAGTGGACTAACCAACTTCATCTAAATGTAAGTACTAGTTTGATTATGATGCTGACATTGGAGAATACTCATTTGAGTATTACATTATTTCAAAACACTTCAAAAATGTTGATGATTTCTTCTCTGTCAGTTGGCAGAAGAAAGCTCTTCCATTCTCCTCTTGAGAAGACAGTAAAAGAGCACAATAACCTGAACCAAATTCTTTATATTTTAAAGTAGGTTGGGTTGTGTATTTACCTGCTCCTTTAAATGATATTTTAGAATCATTATATATCTGATATTCCTCAGACTGATTATGAATTTAGGCAGGGAAATAGTAACTCATCCTTCAAAAGAGGATGTCAGACAAAATGATGGGTACATATATATTGCCCAGGTATTTCAAATAATATAAGGGGATGAAAATGTATTCAGTAAAAGAGAAGTTTGGACTGTAACTACTTCTGATTTAATTGACACACTGGGATGATGAACTACTGCAATAAAAATATTTCTTGAATATAAATTTGGAGTTTTTCTATACAGTTAACTAGGATTAGTATAGTCCCTTATTACTTAATAGCAGAAGAAACAAAAGACAGAACAACTTACCCATCCTTAGGAGGTGTTTCTAATTGCTGCCTTAATATGTTCTGCAAGTTTTGTGGTAGTTAAGCCCCACCTGTGCACAGAATTATATTTGTTTTGAAAATTGCCATCCCAATAAGATTCAGAGAATATAATATGCAATATTTGTATGACAGCCAAGCATCAAGCCACAGCTGTAACTTGAGAAGTTGTTGGGTCCAAGGCACTTCTTTCTGTCAGAAGATGGCTCCACAYGAGGAAAGTTAGTCATGAGAAAAACAAAATGAAGTTAACCTGTTTCCTTGTTAGCTGTGCAATATTTACAGGGTTTACTTGAGGTGTGTTAGCCATTTGGGCTCTGCAAATGTGAAATATCAATTGTTGTTTTGCTAAGGCCTGATGAGAAGGGCAACAGTGTGAACTGATGACTAGATCACCAGAGGGAGTTTATTCAGTGACTTTAATCAAATCACAAAAAGCAGGTTTCAAACATCTCTGGTTTTCCATGTGAGAGGTTCCTGAAGAAGAGTAACAAAGACAGTGTAGTAAATATTTACAAATTATTCTTCAGTTGAGACTACTTTGCAATAATTATCTGGGTGCTACCCACAGTAACACATGTGATAGTTCCCCATTTTCAGCCACAGCTGTTAAACCACTTTACCATATCTACCGTTTAATATCTATAACTACTTGGCAAGGACTCATTTATTTAATTCTTCTGCCCAAATAAAAAAACCCTACCAACAGAAACTGTGTGTAGCAGATTGTGTGGCAGTGTTATCTCCCTCCACTAACCTGATATCTGTCTGTTGAAAGGCACGAAAGGAAAAAAATGGTTAAGAAAGTTTAAAGATTAATACTACATAGTAATTTCTGGAAAACACTAGAGTTAGACCCTTATAACCATTATGGCATACATTCCAGATCTTCATAATTGCTACAGTTTTCTGAGAAGTTAGTGTTTGTTAAATGAGCTGAAAAACTGATACACACATTTTGCACAAATGTTAGTACTAACATAGCAGTTACATAGTAGTAGCTAAAAGCTACATTAGAATTTGCTTCAATTTTAATTCCATTCCAATCTGCCTTTTTCTATCCGCCCCTAGACTGCTAAATTTTTCATTAAGCCTGTAGCTTTTCAGTSCCATTATTTCTGCCTGATGCACGTGTACTCCAGCGAGTTCTCTCAAATATGGTTAGATTGGCTGCTACTCAGACTACTGAACCCACACCATGCTAACCACATTGACCACAAAGCTAACAGGAAAGGATTTATCTAAGGACACCCCTTGTTAACTCTCATTAAGAATGGATGTGTTAGGATGTTCTTTGCCACTCTTTTTTTGTCTCTTTTTTTCACCTCTGTGAACTCATGTGCTGGACGCAACTGGTTGTCCAAATTTGCGGGTGAGCTCTGTCTAGCGTGTGGAGTTGTGGAGATGCGAACGGGCTGGCACACTGCTCTGCAGCGGGTGTTTCTGCTCCCAGCCTCGTGCCATGGCCCTGCTCTCGTCCCACCACCTCCTGCTTTGCTGCACACCCCCTGCTCACACAGCCCAGGGTGTGAGCAGGCACACAGGGCTCTGTCCCCCCGTGCATGGTGGAACTGGATTGATTCAGCAAGGAGATGTTTCTCTCCCTACCTTTCACTCCTGTTTCTCAACTTACTCATCTTTATCTAAAGCCTGGAAGATTTCTAAAGGGATGACTGGGCTTTATTTCTTAGAGTTTGTCAGGGCTTGAGATGCTGGATGCAAGTTTCCATTGGTGTCTGCAGGCGCTGGTATAGTAACAATGAAGAAGGAAGTTGTAATAGGGGTGGTACAGATTGTTTCCATCTGTTTCTGTATTCACTAAATTTACTTAGCACTTGTCAAAGGTAGTTTATGCCACATGATGATCTGCTGTGGCTATCACTAGACAAAATGTACTAAAACCAAGTAATCTTTGTGATTGATTGTCAATACTCCAAATCATCATTTTGCAAATTAGGTAGTGCCTTTGATTGCCAATGGATGAGAGGGAACACAGTGGATATTTTCATAGAATCATAGAATGGTTTGGGTTGGAAGGGACCTTAAAGATCATCCAGTCCAACCCCCCTGCCATGGGCAGGGACACCTTGCTCTAGACCAGGTTGCTCAAAGCCCCATCCACCCTGGCCTTGAACACTTCCAGGGATGGGGCATCCACAACTTCTCTGGCAACCTGTTCCAGTGACTCACTACCCTCATAGTGAAGAATTTCTTCCTTATATCTTATCTAAATCTACCCTCTAAATCTACCCTCATTGGTTTCATTGGTTTCAGTGAAAACATCTATATTTATTGAAGGCAAAGCACTACTAAGATGGCAGAGTGCTTTTTACCCTGTCATTCTATAAAGGAGATGCTTTTAAAATATAATACTTTTCCCACTATATCCTTCGTTCTCCTGCAGTTTCCTCTTGATGAAGACACATGTAAATATGATTTTTAATGAATCCCTGTCAGCTAGATATCCTCTATAGATACTTCTGCTCCTGTTTTTACAGATATTTCTACTTGAAATTGTGTGGCAACGTGTTGTAGCTATGACTGTGTTTATGATTGTGTTCATCTATACAACTGGTATTGTGCTTCAGAAAATTTATAGCTTTTATTCATTTATTTATTTTCTATGCCAGAAAAATAAATCATGAAAGTACCAGGTTTGCAGTACAGTTCAACCCTTGGAACAATTAATGTAACTAAGAGTAGAACATGTCTTGCATCTAAATAATTGAATCAAAGGGTTTCCTTTTTTCTTTCTGATCTTTTTCCCCCCGCCCCTTCCTTTTTGTTTTCCTTTTCCTTAGGATGCTCTTTGATATTTTCTCTGTTGGGTTTTGGCTGTGAGTCCCTGTTGTGTGGGCTGTGGGTCCTCACCCGGTGGCCAGCCCTGGTCCTGTCTCTGACCCCAACCCTCAGGATTCAGGATCCCTCTGCTGGGGTGTCTGGTTCCTCAAAGTTTTTGCTGACTCTGCAGGGTCCTTGTGGTCAAGTTTCAGACTTGTTCCTTTCCTGGTGCAGTGCTGGCTTTCCCTTTGGGCAGAAAGTGCTGACTCTGGCTAGATAAAGACTGTATCATGCTCCCTAAGGGGCTTTTTGTCAGCAGGCTTCACCACCTGCAGAGACCTTCTAGCTGCGATGCTGGTTTCTCCCTGTAGTCCTCAGTAACATTAATGCTCTCCTTTAGGCAGACTGACCTTTCAGATTTCCTCTGAAGCAGCTATAGCTTCCAGATATAGGAACTTCATGATTACTGATCAGTACTACTCTTGCAATTCTTACAAAACAAACACGGGTGACAATGCTGAGAGATACAGTATAGAAGTTAAATTAAAAAAGAATCATGATCTTCAAAATTTAAATTTTTGTGTGATTCTTGAGTTTTAATAAGGCATCTCAGTCTTTGACAGATGGAGGGAAACTCTGAAAGCAGATACTTAGAAACATCAAATTATAATCTCAAAGAACCTGGTTGTCTTTTATACAATTATCACTTTACATGATTCTGACAATGTAAATTTACACCCCTTTTAAAGTCCTTTTACTCTCTAAGGTTGCCCGACTTTAAATGATCTTAATGTACTGGAAATAACCAGACCCTAAAAATTGTTAGTATCACTCTAAAGGAAAAAATAATTGCCTTAGCAATTCTGATCGTTGACTACATGTTAACTGTCAGAGTTTTCTGTTGTTTGCTTTCCTTATTTTCTTTTCTTTATCAGCAGAAGAAGATGACTTATTTTTCAGGAACTCTGATAGTTAAAATCCTTTCTTCCAAAAATATTCTGGTTTTCATAATGAAAAAAAATCCAGGAAAAGGTAGCTGTTTCTGCAGAAGTTATGTTTTATTCATATTGCAACAGTATTTTGCATGCCAGGTCACATGTAAAAGTTCCCTACAAATGTGTGGGTTTAGCAAATTTGAGCTCTCAACCATGTAATCTCTGTAGGAGGAAAGTTGTTAAAAACAATCTTGCTTTTCCTGTAACTTATGATTTGAAATCAACTTCCTTTTATGATTAATAATGAATTCCCTCTTAGAAACTGTGTTCTGTATTGCACRTGTTGTAATAAGGGCTAGATAGATCTAGATCGAGATATTGACTGATGACTTTTGTCAGTGACAGTAAATGGAAATAGTCCCAGTCCTAAAGTTTTAATAACAAGTTTCTCAGTTTCCTTTCCTTAGGAACCCATTCAGTTTGTTCTGGTTCATTTCTGAGGGACTTTTCCCCTCTTTAAAGATGTTCTATTTTGAAACTTAAATGCTAGTTGAAAAAAGAAAAGTTTAAATGTTTAAGAATTTTAAAATGTAGTATTTTGACTTTTAAAAAAATCTTTTTTAATATAGTTTAAAGCATTCTCAGATTTCATTTCAAGATTATACATTGTTTTGGTCTACCAAAATCTGTGTTTAATGATCCTAATCTGAAAAAAAAATGTAGATCCAAATCCATATTCTTCCAAGTCAGTAATTTTGATTGATGGGACTTCAGGCAGACACAATTATTATTGCTTTCAGAATTAGGTATTTAGCTGATGCAGTTAAAAAGCTTGAGTGGATATGCATTTATGTGATATTATTCCTTAAGAAAAAACCAAAGCATATCAAAACACTGTACATTTCAAGTGAAAATGGTAAAATTTTAAAGACAGAATTCACTTGTGTTTGTTTTGGTTTTCTTTCACCAGAGCACAAGAGTTCTGTTGAAAAGCAAGAGAAATTTTACAATAACAGATTTTTAACATTCTCTTAGAAATAATAGGATGCATAAGCTTTCAGATTTATGGAGTGTATGCACTGAGGATGTAAATGACTCAGGGGCATCCATTTTTCTGTAATGGTCTTGATTTATGACTAAGAAAACCATAAATTAAAATTGCACTGATGTGATGAACCATCAGAGAGACAGCCATAATCATCATCAGCCTTAAGCACAGTGTTTGGTGAACTAGTAAAAATTGGGAACCCCACATCGACAATGAGCTTCCCTTCAGGCAACCATATCACAAAAATGTTTGAATCAGTATTTGATTTCTCTTCTTTTCTAGAACTCTTGTAAATTATGTATCTAATCCTGAAGGAAACTATCAACACTGACATTAGTCAATTGTTTCTGGAACTAACAGATTCAAAATGCTTTAGTTCTTCAGTTTCTTGTGACATGGTAAAAGAAAATGATTCAAGAAGCTTCTGATGTTTTCTCTAACTGCAGCAAATAAGTTTCAARCTTTGCTGGAGGCCACTATATTTCATTAAAGAAGAAAGCCTCTTTTTTCCTGTGGTAGCTATTATACAATTGATAGATGTTTTCAAATTGCTGAACCTAAGCCCTGTGTTTAACAAAAGAACACACTACAGTGAAATACATAACAGGAGCACTTAGTGCTGTATATGATTACATCTATAAACAAAATACAACAATCATACGGCCTGCAGCGTGTTCTTCTGCCCATATGTAATAGGGCAGTAGAGTTCAAACTTACACTCCATCCATGTTATCTGCCTGAAAATTGTTGATGCTGGGTTAAACACAAAACTCAATGAGACAAGCAAAAATGTTTTAGGTTCTTCTATTTTTCCTCTCAAAATTGTACTGCAGTCTTCCTTTATCCTACACAGGGCTGAAGGTAGAAAGAGACTACTATGGTTTTTAGAAGACTATTTAGGTTTTAGAAAGCTTGTCCTGATCTTAGCACTGGTCAATAAGTATGACTCAGGATTTATTCTTCTTTACTGTCAGAGTCTGAGGTCAATATGAGACTTGTAGTCACTAAGGACCAATGCTAGACTGAAGAGATAAGTCAACAGTAGGCTACAGTGAATGCAAATTGTAGACAAGCCAACAAAATACATGAAACATGGAATAAAATTGGGTTTTTATGATTTTGAAGGGTTACAGATTGTATTATTCATAAAAAAATTACTTTGGGATGGGGGGGGAAATAAGCTGAATACAGATGTTGAAAAAGCATTAAATGATTCTGAGATGTGCCTGTAGTAGAACAGATGCTATTTCAGACATGACTGAAAATCAAAACAGAACTTGGATTCAAGAGCCAATGACCTTAGAAGAGGCCAAGAAGAATGACAACTTGTCTTCCTTCTGAAGCTTTTTATTTTGTTGGTCCTAACAGTTTGGGTTTTTTGGTTT
>JAYKAV010000966.1:66760-125286 GCA_035582835.1 Phoebastria nigripes | reverse complement strand
ATAAGGTCTCCCCTGAGAGATAACGTCTCCCCTGAGACTCCTCTTCTCCAGACTAAACAGTCCCAGTTCCCTCAGCCGCTCCTCGTAAGACTTGCTCTCCAGACCCTTCACCAGCTTCGTTGCGCTCCTCTGGACACRCTCCAGAATGTTTGCTTTGCTGCAATTTCTCTTCATCTTGCAGTAGTATTAATTTCATTTCTTTAGGATAGTCATCTAATATTTATCCAGATAAATACCCAAACACTTTTTAAAAAAAAWTATTTAAAGACAGGGAGTGAATTATTTTCCGCATTTCCAAAATGGTATCACTGGTTTTAGTGGTGATAGTACAGYTTAAGGCAGGGAATGAAGAATGCATAGCTAATCTCATTGTAACTTCAGCTTGCAGTAAACAGATTTAATGTTGAGTAGGACAATAGGATGTGCCCAGAATGACTGGATCAAATAGGGACGATTGCAGTAATGTTTCCATTAACTCCATGAATCGAAGCAAAACCGCCTTTATGGAAAGCATAGGCATAAAGCTAAGCAATGGCTTTGGAATGGTTAACTGAGATTTGCATCGCCAGAGGCCATTGTAGCAAGGAACTCCTAGACTTGTGACGTAATCCATCTGTTCTCTTCCCCAGTGCTATGACCTCGTTAGCAGAACTGTGACTTCACTTCGAAAAGTGGAGTAGCTGGAGAGAGTCCAGCTGCAAGMGATGATAAAGATGAGCCATCTAAAAGTATGCCTGTAGGGAAAGGTTGAGCAAACTGGATTGTTTAGTCTGGAGAAGACTGAACTGAGGGGAGTTATGTTAATCTCTTTCARTACAGAAAAGATTATTCAGGAAAAGAACAAACTGTTAGTCATAGCTAATTTGGCTATTAGGAGAAGTAGTGGATTTGAATTACAGTAAGAGAGATTTAATGCAGACATGCAGGAAGATTCTAATGATGAGGATAATTAAGCACTGGGCTGCATTGCTTGGGAGGCTAGGCAATCTCCAGAGCTATGGGGTGGTTGGAGCAGGTGAGCTGTACAGACTGATTTTGCATAGTTGATTCAGAGGTGGGGCCAGAGGAGTACTCCCAAGATCCCCTTCAGCAATCATTTCTTAAGCTGTCAGGCTTCCATTAGTTTGTTTTATTTGATTTGCTAGTAATCCCCTCAAAAGTAGATTTCCTGTATGCCTTGAGCATAYGCTGGGAAGGATACAAGCAACTGGACTCCTACACTCTGAATTTCTTGAGTGAATGCAAGACTGTGTATGTCTTTAGCAAGAGCTCTAGAAGAATGCTGTGACAGATTTATTAGTTTATAAACTTGGTTACTTATTTAGGATCATCTTTTGCTCTAGGTTGTGCATCATATTAGTAGGTAAGGACAGCTTTTCTGTGAATCTTTGGAGAGCTTTCCATTCACATATAGGTCTCCAGATTGGACTTTTTTTACATGAGAGCTGCTTAATACTTCCCAAACTGATTTATGTTCCTTTATGTCTATGTGGAAAACAGTTTACTATTGTGATAGTGGTGATTTCTTTTACTTAGACCTTCTTTCCCTACCATTTCTCAGAGAAGCATTTTCCCTGTAACAACAGCAATACAGCAGCTCTACCCATAACAATATTTAAAATACATCATTAATTAGCCAAGAAGTAGGAAAAATATGATCATCAGCATTTCTTATTTACTTTATTATTCTAAATGTAAAAAATTGGTTTCTTAAATAGGTATTCTGTAAAACCTGCAAAAGCCTGCAAAAGGCAGTCTAAAGAATTTAGCTGTTATGAGAATACATCGAAATTTTTCTATTTATCTGGCCTAGTTATGATCTCAGTTTTTTATTTGTTCTCAAAATATTTAGTGCCTGAAATCTGCCCTAGCACTATAGAAGGCAGCTAAAGGGATCTCAAGAGACTATCTAGCCCTTGCATAAAGTTAGCATCTCCTATACTTATGTTACTCCAAGGATGAAGACTACAGCCTCTGAAAGCATTCTCTTCCATTTTTTAACTACCCTTATCGCTCTGAATTGTCAATTTAAGCCCGTTACTTCTTGTTTTATTCAGTATACATCGAGCACATCCTCATCCTTTTCATGTATTCGAAGACTCTTGTTTTACCCCCTAGGCTGTGTTATTTCTTCAGGCTATACAACCTGAATTTGTTCAATTTAGTCACATAGATCATGTTTTCTAGACATACTTCCGAGCTTTGCTGATTTCTTCTGGACTCCCCATTTGATTCTCCTTCAAACTGAAACACAATGATCCAGCCTTCACAAAGTGCTCTGGCTGAAGTCTCACTAGTGCAGAGTACAGGGGAAACATCATTTCATGTATTCATGAGTGCAGAGTAGAGGGGAAAAATTATTTTATCTATCTGCGTTTCTCTGGATGGCATTTGCCCCTTTTGCAGCACTATGACATCAGTTCAACATATTATAATCCACTAGAGCCCTGAGATCTCTTTTTTTCTGAAGAGCTGCTTTCTGTCCTTCCTGACCCATAATGTGCTACCTGGTATTTGTCCCTGTTAAACTGCACACTCCTCTTTTTCAAACTCTCTGCAGTATAATTTGGAATGTGTCCTGACCTTCAGCATAGCTTCAACCTTTTCCAGTGTTATTGCCCAATTTTGATCACCATATACTCTGTTTTATCATCCAAACTGCGTTGAGTGGTTATTACAARTATTGAATAATAGCACACTAAGAATAGACCTTTCCAGGCCCCACCCTGTACCATCCCTTCCATTCTGACAGTGAATCAATGACAAATTTTATTTTCCCACTGCTCTCTGATATAATTTGCACCTAGCCTTTAGGGGCTAAATCTGTTTCAATAGGTTGCTTATGACTGAGAGTGTAATTTGAGATGGTGTCAAAAATCTTTCTAATGTTAAGATAAATGACACCTAGCTGTTTGCCTCTCATCCACAGTGCCTGTTACCCTTTCGCTGAAGGAAAAGTGACAGCTCATTGTTGACAGATCCCTTTTGGCTGTTATTTGTCTTGTTTGTTTTCTCTGTGTTGTTGAAATGTGTTTGTTTATTTCTTTCAGGATTTTTCTGGGAATTCAGGTTAAACTGAATGATTGATAATTCCCTGGCTGCTTCTTTTCCTCCCTTTTCTGAGCGTAAGCACTAGGTTTCCCATTTGCAAGTTCTCCATACTTCCCCATAAAGTCTCAAGAGCTTTTGTCTCCTGTCAGTTCTTTAAGTATTGTAGAATAAATCTCAATATGAAACCATATGAAACCCCCTGACTTCCTGAAGTACTCTCATTTTGAACGTGTCCATCTTTCTTTCCTTAGTAACAAGGATTTTCTTCTCCTTTTTTTCTCACTAAATGTGCTGTGTGGTATTTTCTCTGGCTGAAACTTCTTCCACATGCTTGTTTTGTGCCTGCCGGATCACTAAGTCTCCTCACAGAATTTTCAGTTTAATTATTGACTCTTCATTCTAAGCAGCAGCATAGACTTGGCAGAGAGAGCTCTTCCCCTGCTGCTGAAAATCTCAGTATAAAACACAGTCTGTTTTCTGCCAGTTCTGAACTAGTTCAGACTTTCAGACTTTTTATATGTGATTTTGTTACCTGGCTGGAACTGTGTTTAAAGGGCCAGTGTGATTTTCTTTTGTTTATGTAGTGCTCAAAATTCAAAATTATTATCATGGAAAGATCTGACTGCTCACTAAGAGGAGCTGGCAAAGAAGATATGAGCTATTACAGTGGAAAACCACCTTACAGTAATGTCAGAGCATACATCTCAGTGTTTAGGATTTTGCAGCGCTTCAGGGTAGAATGTACTACACGTATTAACAGCTTCTTTTCCTAAAAACAGGTTGGACAAATATGTCAGGAACAGTTTAGGTATAGTGCCTCTTTTCTTGAGACAGGGAAATAAACTTGATCCCTACATTTCAACCGAGCTTGTCTGTTCCTCTGTCACAGTCAATTGAGGTGAGGGCAACAGTCAATAAGTTTGCTGAGGTGAGGGCAACTTTGCTCAAAATTTCAAGTGCTTCACTTTCCTGAAACACTGTTTAGAAACTGAGAARCACAGCATCACAGGATATTCCAGCTCTGTTCTCTGTTCTTCTTTGAGAGGTCAGCGATGAAGTTATTGCCTTTGTGCTTTCTGTCTTGCTGCYGCTTGTGCTTGGATGGAAAGCTCAGGAAATAGATGCAAAATTGCCCTGCTCTCTTCTTTCAGTTCCCTCATTAAAAATCGTTTTACTACAGTTTCCTCAAAAAGAATCTGTTTGGAATTATGCTATGGCTGCTGACTATCATGCTGATCAGTGTTGCCTTATTGTTTTTAGGATGTCCTTTTCTGTATTCTGCTGATACTCTGCTCTCCTTTATCTTATGGTTTGACTGTGAATTCTTTAGGATTGAGACCATCACTTTTTCTTGTGGATTTGTATAGCCCTTAGTGCAATTGAGGTCTTGGTCTGTGAGCAGTGTGGGAATAAAAAGAATACATTATTTTTATGTTGGTATTATTTTGTAAGAAAGGTTGTGCAGGTTGGAATTTAGAGGCATTCATACTTCAGTTTCATATGCATAGCATCTTTTGCACTGATCAAAAAATAGGAAATAGATTAAACCATTTAAAAATTATGGGACAGGATTAAAACTAAAACAAACCCACCAACATCTTTTTTCATGCTGAACTGAGGCTTTTTATAGTTGGCTAATTTCTAGTTTTAAAATAATGAAATATTAAAGATAACAAAAAGGGTGACRGGTCATCTCCTTAAGTAATATTAAATATATGTATGGTTCATGCCCTTGTTAGCATAACTCTGCTGAAGTTACTGGACTGACAAAAATCTGCTGAAGGTCTAGCCCAGTACATTTTTTTGCAGGCCATCATGAAGGTGTTTGGGGACAGCATCTTCTTGTTTTGATAAAGAAACTCACCTTTAAACCAATAGAATGATTAAAAGCATGTAACGGTGACCATTTTTTCAYTAAACAGTGGGATTTATTAAATGAAATAGTCTTAAAATTAAAGAAAAAAAATCTATATAAAATTCCTTTAAAGTCAAACGGCAGCTGTGCTTAGCCCCTTATGTTCCTTCTGTTTACTCTGAGCTGTGAAGTGGGGGAGAATCTGAGCACCATTGGGAATGAAAGGCATCTAACACAGATTGGAGGGAAATATGGTAGCTATGGAGCATCGGACTTGGGACAGGCCAACTCAAACTTTAACTTAGGTAACTGTAAATAAAAGCAACAGATTTGGGAGGGAGCATGTTTGTTACGGGTATTAAAAGCTTCATCAAGAAATGCAGCTGGTCTATTGAACTAGTGATGACATGGACCTTGGGCAGAACTGAGAAGATTCTCCAGGCACAAGGAAAGTAACATCAAAAAACCCTTTGCCAGAACTAGTCTCCTTTTCTTTTCTCAAAGCACTAAATTTTTTGAAGTATGCTTGCAGGCTATTTCTGCGTGATCAACTGCAGGAAGAAAAARGTAATTCTAAGCCTTATGGTTCAAATGGCCTTAGTACTAGAGCTGGTCAAAACCTATCACTTGACAAAAAAGAGCGATGGTGGAAGGTTTCCTCTCAAAACAGCATTTTCTTAAAGAAAAATCTAAATCTGACAATTTTTTTTTTTTTTTTAATTTGAGGTTTTTTGAACATGCTTAATTATAAGCAAAGTTATGGTACAGTCTGCTTTTGGTAGCATATAATGACTTCAATCCCTGTGTGTACATCATAGGTTATATATATAAATGCTCATTAAAATCTCTCCAAGTGCATGTCAGGTACATGTAAGGGCAGTGAGGACCTCTAGGTAAGGATATGCAATAGAGATTGTCTATGTGAAAATGGTCTGCATAATGAGTAACTTTGGAAATCTGATTTGCAGTCTGATCCATTGATAGTAATTATGTCTTTTCAAAATATAGACAATAGATCATGCAAAAAATCTGAAGTCTACTGATGTCATTTTGAATAGGATATTTCTGTGTCATAAAATTATTAAGGAAATAATTGTGGTGGGGTTTTTTTTGTTTGTTTGGATTTTTTGTTTTGGTTTGGTTTTTTTGGTCTCATTTGTAAATAAAGAGACTATCTCCAGAAACAGGTGCTTAAAAATTGTGATTCATGCTTCCAAGAAAGAAAGAAAAAAAATCTTGCTTATATGGAACAGAAGTGCTACTAGATTGCTGCAAAATTCCATCTGATAGTTACACAGTGCAGTAACAGTAGTTGTTAACTTGATGACCTGCTAATCACTGCACTTTGTGCTAGTCTACCCCCCCAAGGCATCTGAGAATAAAATGTTGTTTTCCAGGTATTCCATGCACATTAATAAGTTTGTTGTTTGGCAAATTGAAGAAGGGAATATATTGCAGCTCATCCTACCCTTGTACCAAGAGTCTGTTAGGGTCAGCACTTCCGTAGCCCATCAGTACCAACAAAACCACAGGTAGAGAAAAGTAAAAGTAAAAAAAAGTAAGATAAACGGATCCCAAACCATTCAAAGGCTAGCATTTTAAGACTGGGGTTTACAGTCTGTATAGCACTAATAAACACTCTCTGTAGATTATGATACAGTGGTATGATGATTAAGGTTTCCACAGTATGATCCTCTATGTAAGTATTCAGCAGTCATGAATTATATGACTTAACTAGTGCGGTTGGTTTCTTTGAGGTAAAATTACAGTCTCAGCACACTAAATAACATATTTCCATTGGTAAAGCAGGGCTAGTATTTAACCTTTTCTGTTTATGAGCATAAGAAACTTTATATTTGTTTACACCATTCTTTTCTGTTTGTATGTATTACCTCAGAGCATCCTTCCCTTCAATTATTTTGCCCTAGCTAAGAATGACTTGTTAATATGGCCAGAACATTAAAAACACAATCTCTTAGCTTTAGTAGTTCCAGAGATTGGTGATGTTGTAGTTCTCGGAAACTGGAGATGACAAGAAAGATTTTGACATGCTGAGGAAGCACAGAATTGTTATGATGTTTCTGGTATTAATTCTTTGAAAAAATATTGCTCAGTTTTAAAAGTAAAAATTGTTTTAATCAAGCTTTCGAAAATATAGGTACTTGCTGGGCAAAAAACCTTCCAGACCTGTGAGATGGAGATCAGTTATATCCCTGCTTAAACTTCTTACCCACATTTTAAATTTACTTAAGTGTCTCCACTGCTCCTGTCTGCATGACAGCTTCCCTCCAGCCAATTGCAAATCTGAGATTCAAAGAGGTTAAATAATTTGCCCAAGGTCACTGAGAAAGTCAGACTGTATCAGAGCTGTATAGGCTAACTCAAGCTTAGAGACCAAAGTTGTTAATCCGTTCTGTAGCACTGCTTTCAAATAATATAAGTAACACATTCTTTCCTGTAGTCCAGGACATTTTAAATCATACATGCATATAAATAATTATAGGTACATGCATGTAAACAGGTATTCAAATTTAAATGACAGTAAATTTAACTGTCTTTGTTTTTCCTTTAGGGAAGCTGTGTGAGAGAGATGGTAAGTGGTGTGCCTAGGAAGAACTTTAAGCAAGTGGATTCAGTTAGGGGAAACCAGCTTCCATCTGGGTTGTAACAACAACCTGTGCTTTTGTTCCTAAAGAAAAAAAGAAAGAATGATTTTCCTTGTAGTATTTCAGAGTGATCTTTTAATGGTCATTACATCTAATCAAGCTCCTCAGACTCCTCTTCAAACTGATATTCGACTGCATTAATTTTCAACTAGTATGTGGTAAAACCAAAGATGTGATCCCATGTTCTTTGCAAACCTCTAGGAACGTCTCTGAAATTCCAGAAAATGATATCTCAGTTGTTAGGAAAACATCTGTATGGGGTGAATGAGGTAAATAATTTACAGCAATTATGGCAAATTTGGTAATGATAGTGATTTTATACTGCCATTGACAATCTGGATTCATTCTTGGTTTTGTTCTGTTTTTTAATTTGAAACTGTATTTTTTGTCTTTGACTTATTTCCCTTCTGCACATGCCTCTTAAATATTTGTAAGTTTAGTCTGTAAGTATACCCAGATTTTCTCTAGAGAGGTAAAATCTGTTTGACAGGCTGAATGCAATGATCATTATATTTAGGCTCATAATGAATTAACTTTAGTTGAAGCAGTTTCAGTTTAATTTTGGTTTTTGATGGTTCAAATGACTTGATTGGACAAGGTACATTAGAGACTTGAACTTTTACTGTGAGAACARATGCATTAGACAATTTAAAAAGCTAAATATTAGATTAAATTGCCTTAATTCACTCACTTGCTATGCTCCTCTGATGAACCTTTTTGTCAGAAGAGAAATACTTCCAGGAACTCGAGACAAAAATAAGAACAACTCTTAGTGACAGCTGGAGGTGATATTTCAGTTCTTTGTAATTTTTATAACTAAGAATTTTAATATATATTAAAAGCCATATGACATTATATGTGGGAGCCTTGATGCTTCTGAAAGTCTTGGCTAACTGACTACAAAATAAGATGTTTGCCTGCTCCCATAACTCTGGTAGAATGCACTACTTGCATTCCTGTGTCCAGATCTTGTATAATTCCATTCATTACAATAATATCCTCAAACATATATTTTTCATTATTTTAAATAAATATCTGGCTCTGAGATAAGATTTCAAAAATGAAAATTCCTGCAAGTGACAATATAACATAATCAGAAACATTAAAATATTATCCACCAATGTCTTTGTTATAAACTCTCTGAAGGTTGTCCACGTGCTTTTATATTGTCACCAGTTGCTGAATTATGTGAGTAAGTGATAAATTTTTCCATGATCATTAAGAATGGAAAACAGAGTGGTTTTGTACACATAAATGGTTCAGAAATGATATGTGACCTATTAACAACATTTTTGATCAGTCTCCTCCGGTTGCTGAGGGCATTGCTGAATGAATGAGTTGCTTGATTATTGGAAGAACATAGGTGCCAGGAATGTGAATGTGCTACTTGTATTGTGTCATGTAAATCTCATCTTGTTTTAGCCCAGTTCTCACATCATTAATTTTTAGCTTTATTATTAGATATTAGAGGAAATTGTATTTGTAATGTTCATGAAGGATAGAGGTGTTTACTCGATTTTGATATGAAATGGCATTTTGTCTGTATTTTAATGGTTTAGTGAACTGTGAATCTTAGTGCTGCAAATTAAAGCAAATTGCAGCTCCGTCAGGCAGATATCTCATATAGGGATGATTTTTATGTCTATTTAAATAGCAATGAAGCCATTCCCTTTCTGTATCATGATGCATTTAATAGAAAATGAGTACGTGTCTTACAGACACACTGCCATACTCTTTCTGATGTTTTCACTCTTAAGTATTGGAATAGTAGAAAATGGAACCTCATCTTAGGGGAATGTGAGGTACTTCATGATAGCACATCAACCTATCAGACACTTTCCAAATTCAGAGAAGCTACTCAAATAAAATAAATAATAATGTTTAAACTATTATTAATAATAGATACAGAGCTAGTCTATTCCAGTCCATCTGACCTAGATGATGAATTCAGATACATTTAACAATGAACTTTGCCTTGTCATGTATCACACTGTAGTGAACAGCAGCTAGAAGATGTCACATGAAAATGAAGRTGACAAAATAAGTCTTCTAGAAACTAAGTTTACCTAAGGCTACTTAATAATCTGGGGCTCACCCAGCCTTACCAGGGTCTGAGCAGTATAAAGAGTGCTGTAGACCCAGATACTTTGACCAGTAAGGGCTGAAGACATGCAGAACTTTTTCATTCTTTTTCAATGTCAAAACCCCCCTTCTTTTCTGTCTTTCTTCTGKCTGGCTTTGGCTTCTTTGTCAGTTTCTTTCCCCATGAGAATTTTGTTTAAAAACGTGTGCCTAAAGTTAAGCTCCCCTGAAGTTAGTTTTGTAACATTTGAACTTCTAGAACACTTTGGGGCAGGTTTTCCAAAGTATTTAGATTGTAAAAATTGCAGATGGAASCATAGTGGGATTTTCAAAAGCACTTAAACAGATAAGGCACTTAGCTCCCATTTAAATTAATTAGCTGGATTGAACAAGTTCCCTTTGGCACTTTTGAAAGTTACACTGCTAAGTGTTTATGTCTACATAAAAAAATATGATTTTCAAAAGAGGCTGAGCATCCAGCAACTCCCTTTAAAGTTTGTGACTATTACAGGTTTTCAGCAGTTCTGAAAATTATACAATGTCCCTGGTTCTATGTTCCCAAATGAACCTCCTTCACTTTCTTGTTTCTTAACCGTTTCTACTATCAATAGTACTATAACCTAAGGATGGAAAAATAATGACACTGGTGAATCTTCTGCATGGGTTTGAGAAGCTGGATCCTTTGGTCACATTCAGTGACTGAAAAAACTGATAGAGCTTTAAGACCATTGTTGTAATTATGTCTTGTACTGGGTTTCCTTATTACATTCATATTATGCAAAATAATAGCTAAAAAATACATTACAGGCAAAGAGAGCTGCAGGTTATGGATAGCTGGGAATGAACCAGATGACCAGAAGTAGCAAGACTTCAGTCTTTAATTGYTGCATTTACAGAAACACTTAACAGACCTGTTCGGATGTAACAAAAGCAAGCAGTGCTCACTCTGAGGTATAGTTTCCCCTGCCCTTTACTCTGCCTCTATTACAGCAGTGTCTAAGTAGCAGTCTGAGGGTGTACACACATTAGCATTTTGGTTTCAATCGAGAGTCTTCTTTTGAAATGAATCTGCTAATTATTCCCACTTAGCACACTTGCTCATTGTGTAGTGGGTCTCAGGCTATGTGAACTGGATTGCTTTTGGCTGAAACGAAAACAGAAGATGCTTACCAGAAGGACATCTAATCTTCTTTAATCATTACTGGGTGTTCAGTCCACTGAACTATGTCAAAATTAGTTCAATATAACCTTCCTTCCCAGACTCTAATTTCAAATACTGACCAATGTGAACACAGAATCATAGAATCATAGAATAGTTTGGATTGGAAGGGAACTTTAAAGATCATCCTGTCCAACTCCCCTGCGATGGGCAGGGACATCTCCAACTAGATCAGGTCACTCAGAGCCTCGTCCAACCTGACCTTGAATGTTTCCAGGGATGGGGCATCTACCACCCCTCTGGGCAACCTGTTCCACTGTTTCACCACCCTCAGCATAAAAAATTTCTTCCTTGTATCTAGTCTAAATCTACCCTCTTTTAGTTTAAAACCATTCCCCCTTGTCCTGTTGCAACAGGCCCTGCTAAAAAGTTTGCCATCGTCTTTCTTAGAAGCCCCCTTTAAGTACTGATAGGCTGCAATAAGGTCTCGCTGAAGCCTTTTCTTCTCCAGKCTGAACAACCTCAACTCTCTTAGCCTTTCTTCATAGGAGAGGTGTTCCATCCCCCTGATCATTTTTGTGGCCCTCCTCTGGACCCGCTCCAACAGGTGCTTGTCTTTCTTGTGCTGCGGGTTCCAGAGCTGGACGCAGTACTCCAGGTGGGGTCTCACCAGAGCAGAGTAGAGGGGCAGAATCACCTCCCTCGACCTGCTGGCCACGCTTCTTTTGATGCAGCCCAGGATACGGTTGGCCTTCTGGGCTGCGAGCRCASATTGCYRGCTCATRTCCARYTTYYCAYCCACCAGTACCCCCAAGTCCTTCTCAGCAGGGCTGTTCTCAATCCCTTCATCACCCAGCCTGTACTGATACCGGGGGTTGCCCCGACCCATGTGCAGGACCTTGCACTTGGCCTTGTTGAACCTCATGAGGTTCACATGGGCCCACTTCTCCTGCTTGTCCAGGTCCCTCTGGATGGCATTCTTCCCGGGGAGAAGTCCTTCCCCGAGGGAAGTCCTGCAGGAATTCCTCAGAGCCAACACCTTTGCTCCACAGATCAGTTCTTACTATGCCACATTGCTTGTTAATGTAGCTATAAACTGAGTTGTCAGGATGGTTGGGTTCGTGGGAGAATCCTATCTTTGCACCCACTTCTAGAGTTAAAATCCTACAATGCCAGAATCTCAGATCTGCAAGTATCTTAAAGGGGATCTCTAATTTCAAACACTGGTCAACGTTTCTTGGGATTATATCTTCTCTTTCTTCTTAGATAGAAAATGAAATAAAACGCTCATGAGCAAGAACTCATAACATTTTTGTTAAGAGCTTTTTCAGAAATGTAGGTCAACCTAAATGTAACTGTAGKTTTTGCCTAAAAAAAGTAATCCAGACAAGACAGATTGTAAGACATAACTTGTATACCTTGTAAAATGCACCTGCACCAGCCATGGATTCTGGTTATTCTCTACATTGATTTAGAATTTTTTTATGCTTTAAGCATCCATTCTTGTTTGAATCGTTCCATTGCTAACAGCTAATAGTGCTTATATTCATAATTAATTAAAAAAAAAAAAAAAGAAAACACTCAAGTTTTTTTAGCCAGCAAGTTTTCCAACATTCATAACCCTGTATTGCCGTGCTGGAAATTATATCTTGTGTAGTTTATGTGTCAGATGTACTAGAATGAAAAACATAATATGAATCTTTACCAGTGACCTTCAGAAATAGGAATTTATTATCCGTTGTTGCCACTGGGATGTGTAACCTGAGGCACTCTGATGTATTTCCAACCAGGAAGGTTTTTAAGCATGTTTTTAGTCAATTAAAGCACCGTGAAGATAAAAGTATGTGAAATCATAAGTAGCTATACAATAAAAAGATTTTTTTTTTCTTTTTTCTTTTGTTAAGGTAGAAACTCTGAAAGACACAAAGGAATTCTGTGTACCTATCTAAGCCGTGGATTGATTCACAATACAGTAAATGTGGCTTTAGGATGCTTAATGCCAGATAAGAAACACTGTAGCCTCATGGTATTAAATGATGATCTGGTATAAACTCACTTTGCTAGTGCAAATRTATTAAAAAAATTGGACACCTTAGCTTTATTCTGTCAGACTTTCTGCCAGATTAGATATTGCCTGTCCATGCCATTCTAAGTTTATGCTGGATCAGGCATTGTGTAGTCTCCTGGTGATTCTGTATTGYGTGCTATAATCTGGCAAATATGCAGTACTGTTCTTTTTTGAGTCATCTCAAACTTATCCACAGATCTGGATTAATGACCATGGCCTCCTGTTGCCCCCATTATCCTAGTATCTGACTAAATCACAACCTTTGATGTATTTATTCTCCTAACAACACTGTGAAGGAGAATATGTCTTTGCTATCACACTGATTTCATCATAACATGTTTTCTCTCTTGCCTAGTAGATGAAACAGTAGGGGTTATGCAGGCTTTGAGAATTTCAGTGATTAAAACCAGGAGATTGTAACAGAGGTGAATATTTTCTTAGCGTGTCAAGTGCTCTGCTAGGGCTCTATCAAAGCTGTTTCATGCAACTGGATTATTCTTATGGTTTTTAGGAAGCTAATTACTTTAATGATTTCCTTTTAGATAGTCACCAGATGYTGCATTTTTTTTGTAATTAGCACAGTCCTTGATATAAAATATGGTTAACTTCTGTAGGTTCAGGACCAATCCAAACCCYACTGAAGTCCTTGAGTGACTCTGGGAATTCACAGAGCTGGTTGTATGAGTGAGTTTCTTGTCTTCTGTTACTGTGTGGTCCCTTGTTTGCCCCTTCAAGTGGCGAATAACAGCAAAGTCCTACACCGTGCAGAAGAGCGGACAGAGGAGACAAAGAGCCTGGCTGCTTGTTGCTGCTTCATTCACCCTGCGTGTTGCTGTAACCAGTGCTCTGGCTCTCCGAGGAAGGCAAATGAGGCTGGCAGTTACGTTGTGATTTTCCCTCAAATTTGGTGAAAAACTGCTGGAAAAATAAACCGTTAAGGACAAAATTATCCCTCTTGATAAGCTGTCCTCATTCCGTCCTCCTCCAGAAGGAACTGAAAACATTCCTGACACGTGAAGTTTTGTTACTGCTGTTTCACTTATAAATAAAGCCTCCAAATTAAACAAAAGTGCTAAGCACTTAACAGGCAAGAACAAGGCAAGTCCTTTGTCCTTGAGTGATTACCACCTAACAAAGGAATGAAAGGCGGAGCATGGGAGCAACACAGTGATTCTGGTGCCTACAAGTAGCTCTTTGCTCCACGCACTGCTCTGGTTCACTCAGTGTGACCTCTTGCAGAACACAGTTTTACTAAGGGTGGGCTAAGGAGAGCTGGGACCAAACTGAGTAATAAATTTAAGCAGGAGATGCTTTAAATCCATGAATTTCCTATTCAGATTTTATTTGGGGGGCCATACAGGAAGAGTAGAGAAGTGGATGACAAAAGTATATTTTGTTAATGCGCTGCTGTGGAGAAATCTGGGATTTCCAAAACAAGACTGCATTGTGTGCATCTGTTCTGTGCTACAAAAAGATCCTTGGACTTTTTAAATCAGGAGGACTAAAGTAGTRGCCATGACATCTTTTTCCATTATTATTCAGAAAGCAGTATATACTCATTTTTATCTTCCAGAAATATAAACAAAACACTCTTGTGCATTGCAAGACTTGGAAAGTGGAAAAGTATAAAATATCCACATTTGTGGAAGAGGTGGCATCACGGATCTTTTTTCTGGCACTCTTTGTTCTACCAGAGCTGATACAAGGAGATTTTAATCTATTTCTTTACTGTACCAGAAACTTATCTGAAACTCACATAGCCTTATTTTGTAATTAAATTTTTGAGAACTACTGGTATTTGTATTTGCATGTGATTAACTTTTAAAGCACCGTGTACAGGGCTTTTTGCTTTTAAACTAGCCTTGAGTCAATAAATATCTTTACAGACATCAATTTGGTCAGCACTAAAGAGGTAAATAGAAACTAATGACACTCATCAAGCCTGTGGCATGAATGATTTATTGGACACAATCATTTAACACTTTCATAAAGTCAATACAAGGGAAAGAAACAGGTTTCTTATTATGGTAAACTGTATTCGTACTGTCAGCATGCAGTGATTTATGACAAACCTGTGGCCAGGATTAGGATATTATAAATGGGGGAAAATAGAAGGCTCATTAATTTTTTATACCCACAGGTAGAAGACATGCAGTGGGCTAATAGAGAACACACTCATCCAGCATCTGTCTGCAGCCTGCCCTGTAAAGCCGGGGAAAGAAAGAAAACCGTGAAGGGAGTGCCCTGCTGCTGGCACTGCGAACGCTGCGAGGGTTACCATTACCAGGTGGATGAATTCAACTGTGAACTGTGCCCCATTAATAAGAGACCAAACGCCAACCGTACGGATTGCCAGCTTATCCCTATAATCAAGCTGGAGTGGCATTCTCCTTGGGCCATCGTGCCCGTCTTCATAGCTATTCTCGGTATAATTGCCACCACCTTTGTGATTGTGACATTTGTCCGGTACAATGACACACCGATCGTCAGGGCCTCTGGACGGGAGCTCAGTTACGTGCTCTTGACTGGGATTTTTCTCTGTTACTCCATTACTTTTTTAATGATTGCAACTCCTGATACAGTGGTCTGCTCGTTTCGAAGGATCTTTTTAGGACTTGGCATGTGTTTCAGCTATGCTGCCTTGCTTACCAAAACAAACAGGATTCATAGAATATTTGAACAAGGTAAAAAATCTGTCACAGCTCCCAAATTTATTAGTCCAGCTTCCCAGCTGGTGATCACTTTCAGCCTCATATCCATGCAGCTTCTTGGAGTCTTCATCTGGTTTGCTATCGATCCACCACATATCATTGTAGACTATGGAGAGCAGAGGACACTTGAACCAGAAAATGCCAGGGGAGTTCTCAAATGTGACATTTCAGATCTTTCTCTCATTTGTTCCCTTGGATACAGTATTCTCTTGATGGTCACATGCACTGTTTATGCTATTAAAACAAGAGGGGTTCCAGAGACCTTCAACGAAGCAAAACCCATTGGATTTACTATGTACACAACCTGCATAATTTGGTTAGCTTTTATTCCAATCTTTTTTGGTACGGCCCAATCAGCAGAGAAGGTAAGTGATGATAAGTTTACAAATCAAATACTACCCTCTTTTTATTTTTATCTCACAATACTTGTAACACTACAATATTTTCACTCTTACAAATGAGTAATTCTGAATGCTAATTGCAAACAAACTCTCAGAATTCATAGATAATAAAATATATGATTCAAAAGGTAAGTTTCCTATATTTTAACACAAGAAACTGAATGTGACTGTGGTGTGGCTGGCATAATACTGTTGACATTTTCTCAATATATCCTTAAATGACTGTTTCTTCTAACGTTTATTATTACCCTTCAGTGATGCTCTAGGCTGTTACATGAAGCACCATAAATCTTTGTTATCATTCACAGATCTGATAGAAATGGTTGCATTTCAAAAGTCTAAGAAGATCAACTTACATTTGTCAAAAATAATGAAGAAGAATGCCTGGGCAGAATGAAAAGAATTACTTTTCTATCTGGTTGACACATACAACTTAAAAAAAAAAAAAAGAATAGGAGGAGTGAATGAARTGTATGTAAAATCGTATAAAGCGCAATTCACTAATTATTATCTCAGAGCAAAAAGAAAACATTTTCCTGATCTTTTAATGAGAAATTGGATGTTGCATACTTGGATATCTGTTATTCCTTGTTCAATTGGCATGGATCTTTCCTGATATCAGTCATGGTCAGCAGTACAAAACACATCAGACATTTAACTCTCCTTCTCTCAGTTCTAACGGGAAGGCAGAGGTAAATGTCAACTGTGTGAGTTTTTATCCAGCTGATAGTGGCAAAAATGACAAGTTAGGTAGGAAAGAGCAATAATACCAGCATCAATCTTCAAAACTGCAAATCTGCAGAGATTTGGAAGATCTTAAAAATAAGACATTAAAGTCATCAGTCTTTTACATAAACTCTTTCTCCTTTTCTTCTAGCAGATGATTTTTATAATGTTTTAAAATACACATATTTATTTAATTAATTTAATTGGAAAAGTCAACATGTGTCCACTTATAATTGTGCAAAGGTTTGACATGTCTGGTTTAGAGGGCACTCTTGCCTGCAGAATTAAAAAATAGGTCTGTATAGCTTGATAAAATACCTGCTAATTCAAGCAGAGGAATTATATAGGGGAGAGAGTGTGGCAGAAAAACATTTTCCTCACTAAAAATTGAAGTAAGCAGGCTTGCTGAATTGGATCAGGCTTGATTTCCATGGCCTTTTGGATTAAGTCAGGGGAAGTGAGTACCAAGGTAATGGCATATCATAGATGTGACATAATAAAGATAAAAAAAATCCTGTTTGATATAGAAAAACATGTTTAGGTGAATTGTATTTAAATTCTGACTTTTTTGTATGTGTAGGCTTAAGTCAGAAAAATACTTTGTTATATAAATGTGTGGTACTTTTTGTTTTAACAGCTTGGGCCAGTCAGTTTTATGGCAAGTACCTATTACAAAAGAAATGTATTTCTGAGTATTGAAACACAGAAAATATTACTTGACTGGCAACTATACAGTGAGTTTTGATTTACACCATTGGTTCACCTTAGCTTGTAGTAAAGGATTATTTGGTTTTGACCTCTAAAGATGAGATTAATGAACATGTCTTTTGCATTTCTTTTATGAAACCCAAGACTGAACACACAAATTATACTAAATCACACAGCTTCTAACACTAAATTTCACTTGTTAGTTGCCTTTTTTTCTAAATTATTTGTTTTTCTTCAGATAATGACTTTCAGGAGGAAAGAACCCAAATTAATATGCTAATACAGTAGCTCTGTAATTCAAATAGTTCTTTTCACAGTGCTTCTACTTTTTGCTGCAAATAAAAACATGTTTCCACACAGAGTCTTATGGACATCATCATAATAGCTCGTGTATTTATACAACTAAATTGCTTGTCTGAATAGGACAAAAATGTAATATCTTAGTGCACACATATATACATTGTCTGAATAAACTCAAAGTTGCTTGTAGGTTTCTCAGTTAATGCATAACACCAAAAGAAGCATTTTAAAAACAAACTAATACATTATAGAATATCTTATTTGAAATTTGGGATTATGATCTTTTTTGAGGATAAAAAAAAAGAAAGAAATGAAAGAGAAAATAAACTTAAACAGACTTTTGTTAGGTGCTTACTCACTTTGCAGTTGATTTTAGAATCCTGAATTTATTTTTTTTATGGCTTCAGAGAGAACAGAGCAATAAGCTGGGGAACTTAAAGTACTATTTAAAAGCAATGGTTCCTTTTTTGAAATGTTGACAGTAATAAAATTTAACATAGCATTCATTATAAGCCAGGTGTAGTTCCAACTAGCAATTCATTGAACTACTAGCTTTAGACACACTTCTGTTTGAATAAAGAGTAGTTAAAACTTCTCCAAAATGTTTTGAGGAACTTCTGTTTTCCTAAACGTTAGTCGTACTTACAACAATAGCAGAAGTCATTATGCATTTTTTGAAAGAGAGGTTATATTTACTTAATTAACTATTCCATGAACACAGATTAAGCAGAAAACATATTGAGAAGCTTTTATTTTTATTTCACTGTCAAAATATTTTGACTGATAAACAAAAAAATAGGACCATTAATGCTAAAAACAGGTATCTAGATCCAAAACTCAYAGATCGTCATGGAAAGGTTACCTTTACATTTAGTGTCTATGGATCAGTTCCCAAAAGTGTAAATTTGCTAAGAGATTCTGGATAGAAACTAGAGGAGTATAAACCTGTACAGTCGGCACAAGTCCATAAATTGAGTGTTGGTATCTGTCAAACTTCAAATATGTGTGATGAAGGCCATGTAAATAAGCATAAGTACATTTCTGCAGACAGACTGTGAATCTTGCTCATATGTTCTTGCTGTGAAGTACAGGATGGGAAACTCGTCTCTCTCCACTGTGCATATGAGGAACCTTGGGTCTCTAGGTGGTTAATACAGCTGAGTTAAATGCCTGAATTTGCATGGTGTGACACATCCATGAGAGAAAACATGGTAAAAGTTAAGGTAACTTGACAAGACTCAGTGGGAATATGTTGATTTATAGTCTTGACATTTGTAACATTTTTAACAGACCTTTATAACGGATGCTGTTTCTACTCGTATATATTATCTCAGTTTACGTATAAGTTTAAAACTAATACAAAATTGAGAAAACTACTATGTAATATTAAAGAAATTAAAAATAATATATATCTATGGCCAATTAACAAAAGGTTAAAATACCAATCCAAAATAACCTTGCATAACTCAAGCTTGGTGGCTTTTATGGAACTCCATGTTTATTGTTTGTCCTTAATCTCAAGCAGTAGAGTATAAAACCCCTGTGCTATTAAACATGCCATTTTTAGATCGTAATTTCTACAGATGTTCTGCAGACAACAAGAGCATTGATTTTAAGTCCTGTGTGATTTTTTTTGTCTAAGTCATGGTTTTGTCCATTCGTGATCAAGCCTGTTTTGACAGCTGCTGCTTTACGAAAGGAACCCACTACAAATAATTAAATTATTCCAGTGCGTCTTTGAACTGAATGAAAAATGTAACCCTAAGACATAAAATACCAATTTTTTAACACTTGCATAAATGTCAGTGAGGTGCTTTAGAGGAAAAGGAGTGAAATTCTGTGAGAAAGCATTCTGTGAATATAGCCTTTATCTATGTCATGCACATGTACATGGCAAAACACTGGAAGTACTCGGATCACCTGGAATAGAGATGTCTAAAATGTCATGATGACTGGAATGCCACAGAAAAAAAGAGTGAAATTAGCTTAGTGATTAAAACAGATGTTTGATGAACCTCTGGGTAAAATTAAGTTGCAACGGCAGACTGCACAAAAACCAGCTGAGGATAGATGGCTGTCTGAAGTACATCCCTATTTGACATACTGTACTTTTTTAATTTCCTTCCTTTTACCGGTTTTGACAGGTGGATGAAACATGTTCATTCACAGATAATAAAGACATCATTTATTATATTAACCTGGAAATACTCTGTTTTGAATGAGAAGATGAATACTTGTTTCCCATACTGTGAAAGAACAGAAGTGGCACTTTCTGCTAAGCAAAGAGGACCATAGAAAATGCTGAATGATTTCTTCCTTCTCCTCCCATCAGAAGCAATTGCAAGGTGTAATCTAACAAGGCAGATAAATTTTAACATATTTTCCAATTATTCTGACAAGTTTGATCTCTCTTTTCATAACTGCAGTAAAGGCAAAACAAGTTGTAAATTATGGTAGAAATCTTCCCATAAATTATTATCCTTACGATCTTACTATTCCAGCTGTTTTCATCCTGGATTTGCTGATCATGTGGATCTTATGCTTATATCCAGCTGTTAGTAGCAGTAAAAGAAGCTAGAAACACTTCCAAGAGTATCTCAATATTAATTTGACTTGTAAGCTACTGTTGTAGTCGTCAAGAGGAAGCTACTCAGTTCTCAGTGGGAGGGAGAGGTAGTTCCATCAGTCTAGTAAGATATGCTCTTTAGCTTAAAAAAATCCCAAAACTACTAGTGACAATTCAGGTAGAGACCCCTTACTTCCCCCACATTTCTACAAAATTTAGACAAATCATCTTTTTTTTGTGTTTATGTTATGAATTCTTGGCTATCTGTATTCCTGTGACTGTAAGAAAACAAAGCAGCCTAATGATTCCTCAGAATGTGTTAGTGGAGCAGACTGCACTGAGCCTTTTCTTCACCTCAAAGCATTCTCTTCTAATTCTGATCATATTCAGAGAGATTTAGCTCTGCAGGTAGTCCATGCAGTACACATCACAGGAAAAAGTAAAGACAGACAACTTACCATGTTAGTATTTCTTCTATTTTATGAATAATGTTTGGCTTGATTAAACCAGAATCTTTAGTTCCAACACTGTGCATAGCATGAGTGTTAATCTGAGGGATATTTGGAACAGTTTCTAATTTTCATTATTACGGGATCCAAAGTTCAAAGACTGCTGAAGTGATACGTCCCACAGTTTATCATTGTTCAAAACTCAATTTCTGTGCTATCACTGATTTTTTCAGAATATTTAGAATATGGAGGACCTGCAGGATTAAAACAAAACTATCAGTAATTGAATTTTTGCATGTTTTGGAACATAAAAAATTAGAAAAAATTCACCAGGTCATCTGATAGAAATATCCCTCCCTCTCACTCGAAAGTGTACGTTAAGAAAGAGGATGCTTTTTGTAATGTTTTATCATTTCATGTTTTCCAAATGTAAATATTTCATTAGCTAAATTATTTCTAAATTTGATAATTTCCTAGGATTTGTGACCTAATCCTCAGCAGAAATTTGGACTTTGTTGTTCTGCTGTAGAAGCAGAGTGGGGAAAAAAGATGTAAGAGTAGGACTGAGTTACAATTTATCGCCCAATCTTCCTCTTCTCTCTTTCCCTCTGTGAGGGAAGTGCCTTGCTCCTTGCTTATCCCTGAGACAGCATGTTTCCCTCCAGCTGGTGAAGATATTCAGTGCAGTGCCGGTCATGGACATTGCTTGGTCCACCCGTCGGCTGAACAAATATAATGGTTGCAGCAGCCCTACAAATCTTCTCTTCCCTCCCCAGCCTTCCATGAGCTGGTGCAAGAGGACACAGGAGTGATCATACTTCTCTGGTGTGGCTGCGTAAATTGCTGCTTAAAAGGTACTCCTAATGAGAAACCAGTTAAATATAGTGATCCTCTTTTCTTTCAAAAGTCACTTTGTGGGAACCCATTCCACGAGATGTTTCTTAGAAAAGGCTGCCCTGTTCCCACTAGAATCACAAGTGAAAATTATGGCAAAAGTTTATTAGCTAATAACTGAGACAAAAATGATGGACTGGGTCATTTAAAATGTTGTGGGCATTTAGAATGCTTTTTTCAGTTTCAAACTTTTCTATCTTTTTAAGTTTAAAATGAATTTTGGAAACAGAGCAGTTTTGAAATTGAAACAGCATAATTTCACAACTTTTAAACTGTTCCCACTTTCTTAAAGTGAAAAATGTCTGAACTGACTGTTAAGTGTAAYGCCAGACTTACATTTAAAGAAACATTTATCAAAACATTTCTGACGGCTTTTAAGAGAAGTACTGACTTTCTTAGAAATTAAACTATACTATAGTGTAATTATCTAAACTGCATTAGATTAACTAAGAAATCAGAAGGGATTACTGTAGTCAGACAAGCAAATCTCTTGTGCAAAAACATATCTTGAGCTCTGTTCACTTAGATGCTGTTCAGGCTCAATTTTGGTAATTTAAGATCATAGCATTCTTTGTGGGGTAGTCATCTGCTCCCTTGTTTAGCTGCTTTGCTCCAGAAGTGAATGATTGGAGGAAAAAGAGGCAAAGCTCCCAAGTTCTTTCAAGTTGTTTTGAGGTGAAATGCATCTGCAAAGGTTTGCTGAAACCCCCTTGGACTGAAGAAAAAAGGTCCCTTTGCTTCTGCTGGCTCATAACATGCAGGTGTGACCTACCTGCTTAAAGTGCATGAAAGCTAGGGGGAAGATTTCTTTCAGACTGTGCTACCCATGCAATGAAATCTTGTGGAGGGCTGAATGCAGCTACTTTTTAAAATTCTAGCCCCTGTTTAGATTTTTTGTTATTCACATAGTGTACCCAAGTTTCAGCAAGTGTTCTTCTTGCTGAACGAAGGACTTTGTGCAATGCTAATGCATATGTAATTTTAAAGACTCAACTTTATTGTTTTAAGATATGCCTAAAGTCTTTAGGTTGTAATTTCATTTCTCTGTTTACTTTAATATTAATTAAGCCACTAGCATTTAAAGTATGTACACTGAGAACTGATTTGAATTATAAGGTTATTAGAAGGTATCAGGAAGAGAGAAAATGCCAGCTTCTCTAAGAAAGAAGTGGATTATTTAATAAAATATAAAGCTATTTTTTTCAGTTCAGTGAGACACTCATGTGTGCACCTGAAGGTTGTATACCCTGTTCTTTTCTGCATGGTTGCATATCTGTTCCAGTATGAGCACTGAGCTGGCATACCTAGTTCTGTACATTGAAGAGATGTGCACCTGTCACATAATGGAAAACACCAGCATTTTGCTTGTCTGACATGTTTGCTTCTGGCCCCATACTGAATGATAGCTTCTTTCCCAAAGACAGGAAAGAGCTGCCAGAAAAATTAAATTTGCCTGTGATCTGCTTCCTGCCCCATCCTGGGGAATGTCAGGGAGTTGGTAACATGTATATGAAGAAGGAATGCTTGCCAGAGAACTTTAAATAGACCTTTTTGGCTACTTGCTGACTTCTGTGATAAGTACTTAATTCTAACTGAGAAGTAGAAAAAATTTTGTGAAGCACAGATAGCTAAATAACTCCGTCATCTTCGTCTAAGTTAGAAAAGAATAATCAGTAATCACAGAGGGCAGTTTGTGAAAGATCAGAAATGTTTCACAGAGATAATCTGGAAAAAAATTTATGCCTTATGTACTGTATTTCTAGAAATCAGATTCACCTCATAAAAATGTTGATCTTTTGGCTCTGATTTGTTCAGTGCCAAAAATCTGGTTGTCTTCAACAAGTGCGGTTAAAGAGAAATCCTTCCAGTTGTATTAGATGGTCTTTGCACAGTAAGAAAGAGATCGCTCTTCGGTATTAAGATACTATAAACTGTCACAATCGTGTTTCATCTACAAGTGTGTGAGATGGGATCCTGTATTCATTGTTATGCACAGGACAGCATCCAAGTCACTGATGGTTTTGCATAAAAAGAAAAAGCAGATAATACATCTTACAGTTTAATCATGCTCTCAACTGCTTCATGCCCTGATGGTCAAACACTGACAACTGGTGCCCAGCCACATTGCATCTGAGGAGGACCGCAGACAGTTTAACAGTTCATTAAAAGCAAGCATATTTATTTTGAACAATTGCAAGCCTCTCTGTATGCGACAAGAATGGATTTGGGGATTCAAGGGATGCACATAAAATGTTGCATTGTGGGACCTTATAAAAAAAATGGATTGAGACAAATGCAGCTCCTGCATCTTGTTTTGTATTCAATACAGTCCATTATTCTGCATTCAAAACGAAGGGCTATGTAGCAATTTTTGGACTCAGATGCCTAATAAAAAGCTCATCCTCCCAGAAGTATATGTGCTTATAAACTCATTTCAGACTGAAGTCTTGTCTCAGATTGAGAGCAGAGGAGGATGACGTGTTGCTGACCAATGAATCTTTCAGTGTGTAGCTACAGTGCTGCCCTGTGGCCTGACAGGACCCCATTCCTTTCAGCCATCGCTTCAAAACAATGAAGTGACTTGCACTTTATAAATTCTTAGGTTCCTAGGGCGTTGGAAGGGCTGGTTTAACTTGGATAAAGCAAAACTAGTGATAACACAAACCGTATAGAAAATATCTTTAAGAAAGTTACTGAAAAACGGAATTGAATGTTTGTAAATATACAGGAAGAGGGATTTTTTTTTTTCAGTTAAGAATGATATGTTGAACCCACATACTGGGGAAAAAAATATATCTATGGGTAACAGAAAGTTAATTGCAACTATCTTTTACACTTTTACTCTTGTTGAGAAAAATAGAAAATCTTTAAATAGAACACTGTTTAGAAATTGGGTTGGAACTCTTTCTGGGATGGTCTTGTGAGACTTCTTGTACTTGCTAGCTCCTGCCAGCTTGGAAGCAGTACAAAAATAGCCTTTGTTGTAGCTTTAACAGTGCTTTTACCTTACTGAAAACAAGTAAACACATGTATGAAAGACAGAAGAAACAAATTAAAAAGGACTTTAGCTTAGCTTTGAGTAGATATTCAGCTTCTCATCTGTCTTATCTCCTACTACAATAATTCCAATTTTTCATAGGTTTCATCTATCTGTGTAAGATTTTGATCTTACAAATATGATAAAATGCTGTGGACTGGTAAATTGCCATGCATAGGCTGAGCCTTAATAACAACACATGTACAAGCTCATCACCGCATCTGGAATTTGGCTCGTGATCAGCACCTAATCAAAGCCACATTATCCTACATTTCCTTTAGACTAATAACATTTTCAAGGACAATTATGGTGACTCAACTAAAGTGTTAGTTATGTAAAGCACAGTAAGTTGATGCGTGTTTCAGCCCCTTGTGACCATTCTGTCATTTAAGAATTGTCATAGTTTGTGTAGCTGAGAATATGCCAATGAGTTGGACATCCAATAAAAATACAAGATCCAGACCGGAAATTTATTTAGATATAAGCCCAGTAAAATTTGTAACAGATTTGATAAATACAATAAAAGTCTAAAATTTCATGTAGGGGACAGTGAATGTTAAATTCATATCTCAAATATAGAAAGACTAGGAACCAGAAAATGATGGAAGTCTGATTTCACACAGACTAGTGAGCCTTATGCTTACTCTTAAAAAGCAAAACTAAATCTATTATGGGAATAAATCTTTAATTAGATTGCTAACACTGAATATGTATGTAAGTGTGTGTGTACAAATATTTCATTTTACATAACTGTAAGCTCTTTCTTGCATGAAACCAGAATAATTAAAGGGCCCAGCAAAAGCAATAATTTCAATACCTATATGACCACCTTCTACAAAACAAAGACTTTAATTGTTCATATATATCCATTTTTTTGAAAGCCTATTTTTCTTTCAGTTTACAGTGAAGCTTCTTAACAAGGGATAAAATGACTATAGAAAGATCCATATGAGCTAAGCCAAGAGGGTCAGAATTTAACAGTGGCAGAACATTATCTTTTTTCTAGTAATCCAGCTACAAATGGATTAATTATGAAATATCCTTTTAACTTTAGACATAATTTTTCAGTATGTACATGCAGTCTGAATTTTTCTCTTCCTAAAGTGGTGCTTTCCAGGCTTGAGAGTGATTTAATAATCAGTCAGTTCACCAGAAACATGACCCTAGTAGAATGGTCAAATGGTTGTTTTCATGGTGATTATCAAGGTCATGTTTACCTGATATTTTGAAACATATGGATGGGATTAAAGTGATGTTATCAGGCTCATTGATAGAACTGATGACACAGCACCTGCATAAATCTGTTTTTTACAGAAAACGTCCTCCTCTCTACCACAGTACAATAAGAATAGCTGAACAATGAAGGGAAGAAAGGCACAGGACTTGATTGTCCTTTTTTTAACTCCACTGAACTCAGATGGAATAACAGCAGGTATTCACAGGTATTGTGAATGCCATTCAAACAGGTACTGCACAACATTTCCCAATTACAAAACAGCAAGGTCAGAAGGAGATAAGAAGAAAAGTGGGAAACTACTTAAAAGAGAGTGTTCAATAGCAAATATAGGAAAAGATTTTTAGCTCTGAAGCTGAGGAACACATGACATTTTGCAAACGTCTTTTCAAGTAAGCTAGCACTTGTAATTGAGTGAGGTATAGCAGAAGAGCTCACAGCAGGCAAAGCATCTATCTCCTAATCTAGTCATCAAAAAGACACAGGCAAACCAATGTGGCATRATACAGAAATTGGTCCCAAAGCCCAAAACTGCTTTTCAAACAGTCTCTGTAAGGGAATTGTTTGCACCATGTGTTTTCCTTAAGAGCTGATCTACTGAAATGGTGCTTTAGAAGAAGTCCTACACATACAATGCAAATTATGGTACAGTCTGAAGCAGCTTCCTCCAGAACACATCGCCTTCTATCCCTTTGAGCCATCACACTGCATAAAATTTTATTGACCTACAACACATATCTCCATCAAGGCTGCCAGATTTCCAAGCTGGAAATTTCTCTGCTATTCCCTCCACACTATTTGCCTTGCCAATGAGGCTTGTAATTTCTTTGCTTCCAACCACCACCAAAGCCATAACCTTTGTCCTTATCAACCTTTGTTTTTTGCTACTGTTTATATCTTCCTCTCTTGTTTCCCTGTTTGCTTATTTTATAATTTGTCCAAGATAGAACAGTCATTCCAGCCAGTGCCACTTTTCTTCCGTGATATCCAAAATCCTAGTTCTTTTCTGTGTGACTTAGTACTTAGACCCTGCACTTATCCCTGTGTCTCTTCCTCCTCTCCCTCACTGACATTGATGTTGGCTTTTTGTTATTGGTGTTTGTTACTTTCACTCTTAAATTCAGCAAAATTTTGTTCTGACTTCTGTATACAAAATGGTTGCTTTCTTTCTTTCCGTCTGACTACATCCAGCATTCTCAAATCTATCCAAGTTTGAGTTCCTTTGTTTAGGACTCCATTTCTGAAAGAGTCAGGTAAAGCCACAATCCAGTTCAAGTGAGTGGGAGTTTTGCCAATGATGTCAAGAAACCTTTGATGTCACTGCCTCAACTGCTGTTAACTYTTCCTTTAATCCTTCCTCTGTATGCATCCCATCTACTTTCCGAGCTGCTAGAAGCTTTTCTAAAGGGATCTGTGTAAGTTTGAATTTTGCGTMTCTCTGTTATACAATAACATAATTGGGGAATTTGACACTGTATTTTTCATTGTTTATCAAAAAGTCATATGTGACTTGGCTTTATCTTGAGCTGACTGTCCTGTACTTTTGTGTAGTTTTAATAAACCACCCTATGTGTGTTTGAATTCTCCTGCACACCAGGAGAATGGTATAAAAATACACTGCAGGCAGGTCTGGTTTTCTAAACACCCAAAACAGGAAAAATGCTAAATCCATTATGTCCTTAAGCAGTGTCATACATTACTTTACTACTACAGTAGAAGTTTGTAAGCATGACGGAGGCATAGATGTAGGAAAGAGTAATATGGGGTATGCTTCCTCTTGTCTCCTAGGCAGGGATGCAAGAAGCAGATCTTGCTGACTGACTGTTTCCTTTATTGGCCTTTCTCTTTGTACCCATGTAGCTCTGTATGGTACTTGGGTGGGTTTCATGCTAAATTGTGGGCCAGAGGGAAGCACTGTCAGCTGGCATTGCTCCAGCTGCACTTGCGTTGAGAAGGTGGTTCAGAGCCAGGCATTTCAGTATCACAGCCAAGTGTTTTAGCATTTGACTATATTCATTTTCTCTCAAGGTCACCAAAATATACAAGGAAATGGCAAAACTGAAGTTGAATAGGCCTCTTCTGTATGACATAAGTTAATGTGGTTTCTATACCTGTCTGCTGGAAAAAGTTCTTTGTATTTCAAAACACTGACAGTAGGTTGAAGATCTACTCTGGATAGATTTTTTTCTTAATTGCAACAAAGAGATTTTTAAGTGCTGTCGGTTTCATGTTACAGAATGTACTAGTACCTTGCAGAACACTGTTTGACTATAAGCCTAATTAATAATTTCTGGCTCCTATACATGACTGAGATAAAAGCTTTTGTAAAATTATGTTAAACTTTTTATCTACAGAATGAGAAGGATTAAGCCTGATTTTAATTGTGTCATCTGAATACTAACACAAGCTCTTTGGGCCTCTTTGCCCATGGATGAACACACATATTCCTCTTAATGTTAAAGAAGTTGTGCACACACATTGACAAAAGACTAGACCCCTATGGTTGCAAAGTGAAACTGTGGGCACCTCTCCAACACATGTAATGCCTCAGAGTCAATGCCAAGACCTATTTTTACTGCAGTTAGCACTACCACGCTGTTTAAAATGACAGAGTATAAGCAAGTAACTTAGATCTAACCTGTCAGGTTAGCCAGCAGTGATGTGTTTCAGAGCGCCAGTGTGCTTATTTTATCTGTGGGTTTTTTTTTTATTCTAGCTTTTCAGCTCTGGTAAACAATACTCTCTTCCTCCTACAAAGCCAGCCACTTGGGTGAAGGATATCTCACAGAGGCCCCACACTCTACGCCTTATTGACTGCTCGTTGAAATAACTTTTTCAAAATATTCACAATTCATCTCTCTCTCACTCTCTTTTTTTTTCCTTAACCAAGGTCTCTTTCACTTATTTTGAAGAATCACATGCTCTTTCCTTAGAGGTTTAAATGTACACGTTTTCTTATTCAGATGATGACTGCATTTTGCTCACAATCTAATTAAAGTGTGTGAGCAATATCTGTGTTAAAAGAGAAAGAGAAAAAGAAAAGCCTCTGTTGCTTCCTAAAAGCTTAAAGTACCTAGATTTGTCAAAGAACATTAAGGGAACTAGAGTACATGTAATTTTCAAAGACAGGTCTTGTTGTCCTGCTTTTTCACTTACACAAGTCACCTTCTGTTGCAGTCTATTAAAAATCCACTTGTTTGCAGTTTCAGAGATCATGTCTACTTATTTCAGATGAATAAACAGCTATATACTAGGAGATGTAGGTTTTTCACAGATACAGAACAAATGATGAGGAAACGTTTTAACAAACAGTGGGTTGGTTGTGTTTAGGAAGCAGTTCTGGAGAGCAGGCTGGAGAGAAGCTTAAGAAAAGGCATTAGTGGTTTGGAAAGGCTAGAAGTCTAAAATTTGAATATGCCCAAGATATTCTACTGTAAATCCAGCCACGTAGCACTTGATTTCCTAATCCTGACAATTTTGTATCTAGTAGATATACACAGTTCATGCAAAGTCGAGCCCCTTAATGCTGTGTTTATCTTTTGACTCAATATGCACAAAAGACATCCTTCCTTGTCTTTGTTACATATATTCAGTTGTCCTCTAAGATTACCGAACAACTTTGAGAAGAAGCAAAACATCCAGTAGCTGTTCTGGAAAGTTTATGGAGGCAGCAAGTTTCTGTTTTCACTGAACAACCTTCCAGGATTTTTTTCTGTGTAATGAGAATGAATGACTAGCTAAAGATTGTCATGAGAGGTCTTCTAGGACTGTGTACAGGGAGAAAGTTTTAGTAATGGCTTACCTTTTTATTTCTATCTTCTGCTTTGAATATGCAAATGAGGAGAAACTAGCTGTCAGTAGATGGAAAATTACATGTGGGAATATTGAATAAAATCTCAGCAAATGACGTTTGGGTCACTTATAATGTTGATTAAGGTGGGTAGGACATTTGGTGGAATCATCGTCCTGAAAGTTTACCATTTGGACAGAATTTCACATGATCGCTGTACAGAAAACCTTGCTGCTTTGTATGTAGATCCTAAATATTTTTCACAGCATGAGAAAGTGCCAGGTCAGTGGTCTTCAGCTCTGTTCCCAGAATTCCTACAAGTCCAGGCCTGAAGCTACTTTCAAATTTCCATTTAATTAAAAGTGTTCTGTGTGGATTTAAGGCATGTTAAGCCACTTTCTCGAGTTCACGAGTGGGTTAATCCATGTGTTTGAAGACATACTTGCATACCCAAGGCATGCAGGGGAGATATATAGCAAACATTACTTATAGCTACATTTGATTCCTTGTTCCAACCAGACATTACTACACGGTCATCATGAGTGCTGTCCATTAAAAGCCATAATAGAATGGAATGGAATGGAATGGAATGGAACAGAACAGAACAGAACAGAATAGAATCATTGGGACCCAGCTGGAAGGGACCTACAACGGTCCAACTGCCTGACCACTTCAGGGCCAAATTCAAACATACACTTGTGGAGATTCAGCAAGATATTGTAATTGTTTTGGTACCATGAAGTCCAATGGAACAGGTCAGCACATCAACTAAAAAAAGATTTAATTAATTAGTAAGAAGTATGGAGTTCCTTTAGGTTATGTACTATTTCATATCACACAGGACAGGAGGCAAAGAGCCACATCTGCTGTACTGGATTATTTGATGAAGTATCAGATACTTTGTCTGATTTTCCTATTTCTGCTTCCAGTTAATTTTTATAGTAAATGAATTTCCATTTTCCTCAGAATAAAATCTATGTAAGTTGACAAAGATACAAAAGAAAACCCTCTGTAAATGTGGTGTTTTCATAATTGAAGCTTTTGTGCAAGCTTAATTTTGGCACTCCGGGACACATAGATTCTGTAGCTCCTGAAGAAGCTTCCTCTTCTTTTCAGTTGTGCCAAAGAGTGCAAGGGAAAGAGTAGAAAACATCAGTTTGTGTCCTTTCTTGAGTATACATGCTATTCAAGCCAACATTTTGGATATGAAAAATCCCAAATGGAGCACAATAGGAGAAGAGAAAGGATTGGCTAGCTGCATAGAGAGATCATATACTATAAGTGGGTAATGCATGCATGATCTCTTATGACACACTGATGACAGAAACATCTGATAAGCTTATTATGGCTTTGGATGATCCTTTTTCCTAAGAGAAAAGATTATCATATGCTGTAGGAGGTTGCTGTGTTCCAGTAAACTCATATGGCTACTTGCAAAACAAGATAGATAGAATATATGACTCCTAAGCTGATCAGAGGAGCTACTTCTCCACAGCACTTTGAGCAGCTTGAAGTACCTTTGAGAGAAGCACTCAAGGAAAAGACCAGGAGCTGTTACTTCTAAGTGTGGATCTCAGTGTGTCCCTACAGCATGGTCAGTCACTGCCATGTGTCTCTGCAGTTGCATCACTGTTACGTGACCAATGAAGCCTTCATACAGAAATGGTTCTTACTGCAAGGTCAGGTGGAATTTAATTTTCTGAGCTTGGGCTACCTTTTACAGAAATATGGGTGTCTGAAGATGAACTACAGATCTCCCACCACTGGTAATGTGGAAGAGCAAATCTAAATTAGCAAGCATAGCAGGCCTAAGTCCTACCATCCCTTTTTAAGATCAGTGTAAAGGTGTCCACAGTAGGCCTTGAAGGTGGTGAACAACCTTTCTGCGGAATGCTGTGTCCTCTGGGATGCAGAGTACTCTGAAATGGCACGGTGTTAATCACTTGGATTAGATAGCTGAACTTTGTATAAGACATTGTCCAATTATTAGTGTGAAATCTTTGTAGAGAAAGGAAATATTCTTTATAAAAAAATGGGAAAAAAATCAACAAAAAAAAATTTAAAAAAATCAAGGAAGATCTCTGATATGCAAGACATTGGCTACGTCTTTAGTGCTGAACAAAGCTGGATGCTAGGTGCCCACCAAAGCCGCTTTATCACTCCACCTCCTCAGCTAGACAGGGGAGAGAAAATATAACGAAAAGCTGGTGGGTTGAGACAAGGACAGGGAGAGATCACTCACCAATTACCATCACAGGCAAAACACACTCAACTCGGAGAAATTAATTTGATTTATTACCAATGAAATCAGAGTAGGGTAATGAGAAATAAAAACTAAATCTTAAAACACCTTCCCCCCACCCCTCCCTTCTTCCCGAGCTCAGCTTCACTCCCGAATTCTCTACCTCCTCCCCCTGAGCGGCACAGGGGGACGGGGATTGGGGGTTGCGATCAGTTCATCACATATTGTATCAGCTGCTCCTTCCTCCTCACACTCTTCGCCTGCTCCAGCATGGTGTCCCTCCCATGGGAGACAGTCCTCCACGAACTTCTCCAACGTGAGTCCTTCCCACAGGCTGCAGTTCTTCATGAATTGCTCCAGTGTGGGTCCTTTCCACAGGGTGCAGTCCTTCAGGATCAGACTGCTCCAGGGTGGGTCCCCCAGGGTGTCACAAGTCCTGCCAGCAAACCTGTTACAGCGTGGGCTCCTCTCTCCACGGGTCCACAGGTCCTGCCRGGAGCTTGCTCCAGCATGGGCTCTCCACGGGGTCACAGCCTCCTTTGGGCATCCACCTGCTCCAGCATGGTGTCCTCGCCGGGCTGCAGGTGGATATCTGCTCCACCATGGACCTCCATGGGCTTCAGGGGGACAGCCTGCCTCACCATGGTCTTCACCACAGGCTGCAGGGGAATCTCTGCTCCGGTGCCTGGAGCACCTCCTCCCCCTCCTTCTTCACTGACCTTGGTGTCTGCAGAGCTGTTTCTCTCACATATTCTCACTCCTCTCTCCTGGCTGCTGTTCCGCAGCAGTTTTTTTTCCCTTCTTAACTATGTTATCACAGAGGCATTATCACTGTCGCTGATGGGCTTGGCCTTGGCCAGCAGCGGATCCGTCTTGGAGCCGGCTGGCATTGGCTCTATTGGACATGGGGAAAGCTTCTAGCAGCTTCTCACAGAAGCCATCCCTGTAGCCCCCCCGCTACCAAAACCTTGCCATGCAAACCCAATACAACCACAATGGCTACATCCATACAACAGGGCACTTAAAAATATATCTCTTCTGGGTCCCATGTGGTGCATCTGTGGACCTGAGACATAATTGTTACTTTTTTGTGCATTTTTTTTCAGTTCAAAGTGACTGAAATAATTTGAGGGCATACAGCATATGARATAACTTTTTGTAACAGATATCTCACCCTGTAATATGGGTCCTTTACCAGGAAAGCACGTAGAATTTGTGAATTCATTTCCTGCTGGGATAGTAACTGTATAAAATGGAGTGCGGTGTATTTGTCAAAGCTTTGTCTGTACTGCCTTTGGAAATGATCATTTGTTTTATCGCTGAACTACTCCTGAGCATTGTCTCTGAGAATGATACTCTGTAAAGGAGCTAATTGTGCCAAGGAACCTACTAGCAAGAGACCAATTAGGAAGAGAAAGCTGGGGTTCTAATTTCAGTGAATCTTTAATTGTTCATTCATATAGAAAAGTTCCATCTGAAGTTATGGCAAAATATAATTCCAGGATGCTCGGTAGCAAGGTTATGAAGCTACTGTTCTGGGAAATATGAGCCGAAGTCCCTCCATTCTCAAGAACAGTTATGAGGTAAAACAACAATATCTAACAACAGTTATGAGGTAAAAGGATGCCACCATCTGTTCTGCCTCTGATATTTCTATTTGATTTAATTTGCTTTTCTTTCAAGGGCCTGAAAAGAAAATATATGATTCAGTGATAAACAAAATATTCATCAATAAAAATGGTATACGTTATTGACTTTGTTTTTTATATGAGCAAAACCAAAATAAATGCATTTGGTTCAATCCCAACCAATTTTTAAATGATGGCTTATTTGCCAAACTAGAGGAAAAAATGTATAATTGATTTAACTTCACTATCTTATGCCCTTCCTTCATGGCAGTGCTGTACACGATATCCTACAGTAGCCTTAGGGGAAACACAGCCTTCGTCTACAATCGCTTGTAAATGGAAACTGATGACTAACATCATAGAAAAAATGCACAGCTCCTTTCCCAGGAGACAAAGGATATCTCAGGATATCTCCACTGAAATTATTGTTGTCCTTGAATCTTTTAGAGACGTTAAAAAATACAACAATAATCTTTTTTATTGGTGATTCTGTGCAGACTTCAGTGCCGTCCTCCCCAAATATACTGACAGCCAAGGCAGCTACTCCTTGGCCCACAACTCTGCCTGATGGTTGCAAGCAGTTATACACCCACATTCCCAAACAGTTAGACATAGCTTCATGATCAAAAGTCCAGATGTACCTGAATTTAAAAATACAGAATATTTCCTCAGCTGCAGTGAACTTTGTAGATTTTCTGCTGTGGTAGGAATTTTTGTCTATCCAAGGTATTTTGCTTTTATAATATACATAGCACCTGAAAGCAGAGGAGTGAAAGGCTAAACTCTGAGTGCCAATGCCCATCACCATGGTCTTTTATACATCCACGAAAGTGTGGAGGTAGGTCCCAATTGCAGATACACAAATGAGCCTGCACACAGATCTGTCAGAGACCAAGAATCTAACAATATTCAAAAGGAATTACATGATAAGGATAGCAAAAGCGTATGGTAGCATTTGCTAATGCTTGAAAGAATTTTGTCAGGGGATAAAATATCATACGTAAGGGTTTAATACAGTCTCTAATGATTAATTATGAAGATAAGAACTTCATAAGAGTAATTTTCCTGTGACTAGGTCTCTTTTATGTCTTCCCCTTGCTTTGGCCACACTCTAAGACAGGGTATTTGACCACATGGATCACACTTCTAATCTAATCTGGTAACTTCTACATTCTTAAACACTTAGAAAACAAAATATTTTTCATTTTATATTATATATTTTTTAAAATAAAATAGCTGTTTCTAGTACAAATGTATAAAACTGTGTGGGTTTTTTCTTGTCACCAGTTTTTCCTTCTTACTAGTTTACATTTATTTGTCACTTTTGTCAGTGTTTCTGAGCTCCTGGAAACTTTTTATGATGTTCAGGCTTTTAAATTTTGTTCCTCATCTGTTTTTTGCAGCTCTGCTTTATGTAAGAGAACTGATCAGTCATTCCATGCAAAAAATAAGATAGTAAAACCAAACAACTCCCCCCATCTTTAGGTAGCTGTGGTTATGAAAAAGAAAAACATTCCTTCATTTAGAATCATGTCTTCATTTCTTCATGTCTTCATCCTGGAGAGTTTGAAATTTGTATTCTCTGCAGCTAAGAAAATGTGCATCTGTAAACCTGCTGTGATTTTCCACTTGTATAGCAACAGTATACTTTTTAAGTGGAGACACCAAATGCTTGTGTCACTCAATTATTTGTGATTACTCCAAGATGCTTGCATCTGATAATGCAAACCACAGTGTTTAATACCTTTCAAATACATAACGTATGACTTTTCATCCTAGTGGAAGCTTTTAGGTTTTATGCAGTTGGTGAAATTTCCTAATCTGGCATAATTGTTGTGGCACTAACAGTTTAAAAAGTACCTCTTCCTTTAGAGGAGGCTCCTAATCTAGAGGGTGCCTGTTGTGATGGGAAAGTACTGTGTGGCTTGTGGACAGACTGCTTTGGAAGTAAAATGGGGACTGGTGGCCTCCCTCACTTGGCCTTTCTTCTGGACACGTCTACCTCACAGGGTCTGACTGCATCCTGACACTGTATGAGGATGGCCTGAGTGCTCAGCACATGGAGAATCTGTAGTCATCCCACAAGCAGAACATAATATGTGCACCAATGACTAACCGAATGGCATAATGTTCTGGAGCAAACTAGGGCTTATTTTGTAGTGTAATTTATGAGCACTCCAATGGACTAGGAATAGATTGCATTGCCATGTTGACCTATCGATTAAAACTCTTTGCAGTTACATGTTTTACACTATTACATGGTTGTGTTTCAGGGGATGGGAGTTCTTTCATGACTGAAGCACTTTTAAATTGACTTTGTAGAACATTTCCACTTAAATTCTAGTAAGCTGACAAGCCCTTTTAAAAAAAAATTAAAAAATGTATGGTTACTGTAACAAAACCAGTTTGCAGTATATTTCAACAAAAAAGGTAAATGAGATAGATAAAAAAAAGTTGGCTTACTGGTCACATGGGTGTTTGTATGGAGTTGGTGGATAGAGCTCAATGAATAAAGGAATACATGATCTTAGCGAGCTTAATGTAAGGGAGCTGGACGATTGTTTCCTTATGCCAATATTTGTTCTCCAGACAGATAAGGCGGGATTTATTTGACAGTATGCAGACATGTAGTATATGTGAACCTAGTCACCCTTAAGCTCCTAGTCAGTATGCTGAATCCCAAACCCATGGTCTTAATAGAAAATACATTTAGAATAATCATAGAAATGTCAGTGTCCACCTGTCAATGCCTTGTCTGTCATCTTTTCACATTTACAAGGACAGTATTTATCAAACATTGTGTCTCTGAACATGCAATATATGGAAGCTTTCAAATATAAAAATGAATGTTTCAGTGGCACAGAAGCTAGTCTTTTATATGTGCTAAAATGGTTAATGCATAGTAATTACCTAGGAATTTAGAAAAAAAAAAAATTAATGGAGTCCTGACACTCATAGCGCTTCAGTGGTCTGAAATGGTGACTTTTAAGCAAGCAAACACTTACTCTATCATACAATAATTTTACTAAATGTCTTAGCTATGTCAATTTTTCAACTTTTGCTAGCTATAAGCATCAACCCTGTAGCTTCTACTTTTTATAGGGAACATTACTGTGGTTGATGAATTCTTTCTCAGAGGAAATGGAATGCATTTTACATGAAAGAATTAGAATTAAAAAGTATTTTAATTTTTTCCTCTTTTTGATTATCAGAAGACATATGATTCAATATGACTTCCAGAAGACATGACATCTTTGCATGTCTCTGATATTCTATATTACTTTGCTATGATAAGATAAGGTTTTTGGTAGTTTATCCCACACACAGTTTCAGTAAATCATATTTTCACACATATAATCTGTCCCTTTAAAATCCTGTTTTTATTAGCAGGTCCTTTAACAACCTGTAACTTCTGATACTCTGTAGCTGTGAGTTATCTTTGACTTTTTAGTATTGACAAGAAGGGAAAATGAAAAATGTATGAAAATAGTGGAAGAACTGTGGTGGCAGAAATATGACTAAGCTTTGGGAGACCACTGGCAGGATACTTTGTTGGGAGAGGGGGAGCACGGAGGTAAACTCCCAGTTTCGCTACCCATGCATTCAGAAAAGCCTGACTGCTGCATAGTCACAGGGTTTTTAAAGAATGAAAATTAGGGTACTTTTCACACCCCAAAAGGCATTGGCAGAAAACCCTCGCAGGGTGATACTCATATGAAAAGAAAAACTTCAAATGACTGTTAACTTGAAAGGTTTTCACTGAGAAGAAAAGAGACAGCTGTGATTTTAAAGTACACTGAGATGCATGATTGAGACTTTAAAGAGTTTTATGATAGCATAGTATCACTCTTCTGTTGTAACTTAGAGATTTAAAATGTTCCTGAGATATACTTTGTCTTTATTGTTTTGTTTAAATTGATTTCAATGTTCAGTTAACTGGTGCAAATCAAAACTTCTATATTCAGACTTCCTTCAGTCAGGTAATCAGTGTCACCAAAATCTTTATTCTTTTCCAAGATTACAAATAATAAATTTCAGAATGTTAATGTACAACTTTATAATCCTTAAATAAAGGGGCATATGTATTTAGCTTAGTAGTTATGTAGGCATATGTAGTTAGTTTAGCCTTGTTTTGCACTTCTATTTGCCTGATATTTAGTTTTCTTTTTTTGAACAGCAGTGAAAATAAGAGTGGACATAAACAGAGTAATTATTTCGGGCGCGGGGGGCATTGTTTGTGGGATCAGTTATAAAGTATTAGCAGCCTAAAACATAAACCCACAAATATAATGGGTACATTCCTTTACTCTGGACACAACTGAATACTTTTGTTTCTGTTTGATGGGCCTGTTTATAAGTGATAAAGATCATCTGATATAATATGATATAAATTAGAGTCTTAAATTTTGGAAGAAGGCCTTAAATCTATTATGTAGATATGAAATGTCTGAATCAACTCTGTCAATAGCTTAGGAACAAAGACTTTTCGAAGCATTTGATTGCTATATAAATTGTGTCAATAAAATATGAAAGAAAGGTCTTTTCATCCATTTACAAACTACATTTTGCTTTTTAAGAATGGAGTGATACAGAGATATATTAGCATAGAAATACCTATGGACAACATTTTAAACTATGGATTCCTTTATGTTCTAAGAAACTCTATGTTTACACACTCATAAAAATAGTATTAAGGAGTATATTGTTTGGTCATGATTGATTGCAGAGGTAAGATTTACAGACTTCAGTATCTGTTAACCGTGCAGCTTGATTTTTCCTGGATCAGGATACAAGGGTAAAATGCATTACACTGTCTGACCAGAAGTCCAATTTTTTTCCAAAATGCAGTGCACATCACCTAATTTCAAGGGCATTGGTCAAGTTGTATTGACTTCACAACTGGTGGCAAAACTACAGGGATTTCCTCATCTCATCCCTTTTGGTAGTAATACTATATATACCTTTGCAAAGGGGAACACTAATCAGTACGATGAAGGCAGGAAAGAACGATGGTTATGATTTCATCTGTGCTTAATCGGAAGCTGGCCATCACGCAACCTGGTGAAAACGATATAGACATGAACATCCAACATTTAAGGAAGCAACTTTAAATACTGCATCTGAAATGCTACTTCTTGAGGCGGGGTCATATGTTTGCAAGTGGGCTTACAACATGACAGTCTTTCATTAAAGAAAATGTCCTTCAGGGCTGTATGGTTCATGTGTTGCAAACATTCAGAGGCAGAATGCTTGTCAAAAAATCCCCTAATTTGCTGAAATATGTTGCATAGGGTAATGCTCATGTGGAGAATTGAATCTCTCAAACAGAATGGTCTGTCACTGTCTGGGTCCTTGCAATGGCATTTTCAACTGGTTTGGATGAGACACCYTGAACAGTTTTTTTGCTGAGTTCACCTTTCCAGCAAATGCATGAACTTTTCCCATTATTATCTTGAACTATGTACAAAGCATCCCCTAACTATCTTTATCTATTTACAAAAGACTGTCCTGCATTACCCTTTCTGCTTTATAGGAACAACATACAAATGGTGCCTATAAATTCCCCTATGGCAGCAGGACCTGCTCGCAGAATCTCCTGTGTTGTCCAAAATCCCTACCTAAAGAACTTCTGTAAAAATTAGCCAAATGCATTGTTATTCAGTCAGTCACTTAGTCTCAAGTGAGTCTATTGTCTCAAATTAGTCCATTGTTTGATCAGCACTGAGAATACCAGGGCTGACTTTGGACTACCCTGGGAACAGATGACTAAGTATGCTGCATGTGCACAAAAACACAGCCCTGCTTACTGAGCTAGATCACGATTATATGTAAAGTAGTAACCTGAATTTCACCCTCATGTAACAATTTTCAGTTGAATTCCGTAGATCTTGCCACACATACTAAATCTTTTCTAACTTTTGGGCTTAGCCACTCTCTGTGAAATGCATGTGAATAAGCCACTGAGAGCCAAAGTGGAGCAAAGCACTGCAGCTAACGCTTACATAACATGCTTTGTGTTGAAAATCCTCAAATTCATTTTCCTGCCCTGCTGGGCCAAGATGAAGAAGCACATATGGTGAGGAAAGCCACTTGCTGTTGGGAGACCTCTGCATTCCCTCTGCACAGGGAAGAACAATTTAGCCTCATCCCTCACTCTCTTCTGCTAATCTGGCACAAATCAAATGCAAGAGACAGAGCGTGAATGTGGATAAGTGAGAAGATGCAATTTCCTGTCTCATGTGGCTAAAAGCTTCTTGTTAAGTGTCAGGTTTAGAGCTGAGTAAACAGTGGAATAATATATTTATGATTCTGCTTATGTGATTTGACTTGTGATTCAGTGAGCGCTTCTCCCTGTTTTCTTACATTTCTCTTACACACTTCTACAAAAACTAGTTTGGCTTGGAGCATATACATGGAGACTAAATGGGCTTTTAACCCCTCTTTGGCATACCTACTTTTTGTAGATTTTGCATTTTCGTGGAAGTGGAGGAAGGCTATCAGCAATATGGGTAAGAAAAGGAGATTACTGCAACATACCTGTACTTGTCAAGCAAAATACATGCAACACTACATCAAATGAGGAAAAGCAAGGACCATGCATGTATGAGCAGCAGAAAAATTACTTGTGAAGAGAAAGATTGTATACCACCTCTTTCCTCAACAGTATGGTACGAGAGCTCATCATTTGAGGGCAAATGCCCCATGGAAACTTTTTATAGGCCTCAAACATGCCTTGGACATATCCAAGGAGTGAAAGCCAGGGGCTGCCAGTCATCAGGGTGAGCAGCACTGGTAAAGGAAGGTTGAGAATGGTGGCAGTGATAGCAACTAATTGGTAAGAAAATGGCAAGACAAAAGGGTCTGCAAAATTTGCTAACCATTGTATCTGATTTAGACTTCATTCTCCCTTTTGCCTTCGGAAGGGAGGAACACAGCTAATATAAACTCTGGAGTTCATATTTACAGCCAGAAATAAACCTCATGCAAAAAGCAAAAAATGTTGTTGGGGGCAGGGGGGAGGAGGCTGTGGGGAAGGACAGGGATTTATTTTTGATGTCTTAAATGTTCCTATACTTACTGTCTCCTATTATATCCCTCATTCTAAAGTAATCTTAGCCTTCACCTGAATAGTCTCAGGGCATTAATAATTATTCCATTCAGTGCTCCTGTTGGCAAAAATTAGGTCATCCAATCAGGGAAGGCAGTGAAGGCAGGATAGGCGACCTGTCAGATAATAAAAATCTAAAAATGCTTTCAGAGATGAAGGCAAAAGAGTTACAAGGTAGGACACAGGGAAACAAAGGAAGTGACCTGAGCTAAGGGTTTAATCTAAAAGGCTCAGCAGGAAGACAGTGGTTAAGATAACTTTTGGCTATTAGAGGATTTGTGTAGCTGGTAAATAACGGGGCTTGCCTTTTCATATTTGTTTTATCATGCACCATATATTATTTTGCTTCTTGGTGAAGCTCAATAGATGGAACATGGTGGGTTTATTAGCTGTGTTACACCAATAATATATTTTAGTTAGAATTGTCATGGGTCATCTGTTGCTTCCATCCAAAATATTTTATTGTAGTATTATAACCTGTCACAAATACAATTTACACAAACCACTATTGGCTATGCCTCCACCCAGACGGAGCTGCTGAAGGGAGAGGCTGCGGTACAGACCTCAGACTGCAGGAAGTGCCTGGACCTCTCTCCTGGGGCAGGGACAGGCGGCAGACCTGCCTGCACAAGGTGTGCCCAGGGGGAGGACCTCCTGCAGCAGGTGGCTGAGCTGCAGGAGGTGGTGAGAAGCCTGCATAACATCAGGGAGGCAGAGAAGGAGTTAGATAGCTGGTTCCAAGTGCAGTCTGCAGTGGACCCACAGCCCATGGCTAAACAGCCAAAAACTCCCCCACTGGCACACGCAGAAGGGAGGGGGGCCAATAATGCAGAAGAATGGACGGTTGCAATGGCAAGGACCAGCAAGAGGAAGAGACTTCCCCCGAAGCCTGAGGTGCCCTTGCAGAACTGTTTCACTGCTCTGCAGACTGAAGAGGAAAGACCCGTCACACCAGGAGAGACACTGGAGCTGAGTAAGGCAGCCTGATCTGCTTCCCATATAACAACCAGTGCAACTAAGAAAAGGTGATGGGTGATAGTAGTAGGCAACTCTCTTCTGAGAGGTACGGAGGCACCCATTTGCCAACCTGACACGCTGTCTGCTGCTTACCGGGGGCTCGTATCAGGGATGTCACCGAGAGGCTACCAAGCCTTGTACAGTCCACTGGCTATTATCCACTGCTGTTGTTTCACGTGGGCACCAGTGATACAGCCAGGAGCAGTCTGAGGAATATCAAGAAGGATTACAGAGCCCTGGAAGTGATGGTAAGGGACTCCGGAGTGTAGGCAATTTTTTCATCAGTCCTCTTGGCCAAAGGGAAGGGGTTTGAAAGGGCCAGTCGAATCTGGCAAATCAACAAATAGTTACAGGACTGGTGCCGCAGCCAGACATTCGGCTGCTTAGACCATGGGACTCGCTTTGAGAAACCTGGTCTACTGGGGGCTGATGGGGTCCATCTGTCAGAGAAGGGGAAGAGCATCTTCAGTCATAGGCTTGCCAAGCTGGTGAAGAGGGCTTTAAACTAGAGATGCTGGGGGAGGGGAACCTCAATCCATCCCACTCCTACCAGTTTGATGCCAGGGCCAGCAATAGATGCCCAGCGCCTGGAGAAGGATCGCAGGTCAGCAGGAGAGCGCCTGAAGAGCAACACAAAGGAATTCCAGCCACTCCAGCCAGTAAGTCAGCTTCATTGGGGGCCCAACTTAAATGCTTCTATGAAAACGCACGTAGCATGGGGAACAAACAAGAGGAGTTAGAGACGTGCACACACCTGCAGGGCTACGACCTTACTGGCATCACGGAGACATGGTGGGATGGCTCCTATGACTGGAGTGTTGGAATGGAAGGATACAGGCTCTTTAGGAAGGACAGGCAGGGGAGACAAGGAGGGGGTGTCGCCCTCTGTGTCAATGACCAGCTGGAGTGCATGGAGCTCCGCCTGGGGATGGATGAGGAGCCGACCAAGTGCTTACGGGTCAGGATTAAAGGGAGGACAGGGACAGATGTCATTACGGTGGGGGTCTGCTACCAGGGGGGTCTGCTACCTCCAACCAGGAGGACTGAGTGGATGAGGCCCTCTACAGACAGATAGGAGCAGCCTCATGTTCACAAGTCGTCATGGGGGACTTCAACCAGCCCGATATCTGTTGGAGGGACAACACAGCAGGGCATAGGCAATCCAGGAGGTTCCTGGAATGCATCAATGATAACTTCCTTCTCCAAGTGATAGAGGAGCCAACGAGGAGAGGTGCTATGCTGGATCTTGTTCTCACCAMCAAGGAGGGGCTGGTGGGGAATGTGGAGCTCAAGGGCAGCCTTGGCTGCAGTGGCCATGAAATGGTGGAGTTCAAGATCCTGAGGGCACTGAGGACGGTGCACAGCAAGCTCACTACCCTGGGCTTCAGGAGAGCAGACTTTGGCCTCTTCAGGGATCTGCTTGGTAGAGTACCATGGGATAAAGCCTTGGAGGGAAGAGGGGCCCAAGAAAGCTGGTTAATATTCAAGGATCGCCTCCTCCAAGCTCAGGAACAATGCATCCCAACAAAGAGGAAGGCAGGCAAAAGTGCCAGGAGGCCTGCATGGAKGAACAAGGAGCTCCTGGACACACTCAAACACAAAAAGAAAGCCTACAGAGTGTGGAAGCAAGGACAGATAGCCTGGGTGGAATACAGAGAAATTGTCTGAGCAGCCAGGGATCAGGTTAGGAAAGCTAAAGCCCTGATAGAATTAAATCTGGCCAGGGACATCAAGGGCAACAAGAAAAGCTTCTATAGGTATGTCGGGGATAAAAGGAAGATGAGGGAAAATGTGGGCCCTCTCTGGAAGGAAACGGAGACCTGGTTACCCGGGATATGGAGAAGGCTGAGGTACTCAATGACTTTTTTGCCTCAGTCTTCACCAGCAAATGTTCAAGCCACACTGCCCAAGTCGCAGAAGGCAAGGGCCTTCTGACTGGGAGAATGAAGAACCGCCCACTGTAGGAGAAGATCAGGTTTGAGACCATCTAAGGAACCTGAAGGTGCATAAGCCAATGGGACCTGATGAGATCCACCTGCGGGCCCTGAAGGAACTGGGGGATGAAGCTGCTAAGCCACTATCCATCATATTTGAGAAGTCGTGGCAGTCCAGAGAAGTTCCCACTGACTGGAAAAGGGGAAACATAACTCCCATTTTTAAAAAGGGAAAAAAGGAACACCTGGGGAACTACAGGCCAGTTAGTTTCACCTCTGTGCCTGGCAAGATCATGGAGCAGATCCTCCTGGAAACGATCCTAAGGCACATGGAAAATAAAGAGGTGATTGGTGACAGCCAATATGGTTTCACTAAGGGCAAATCGTGCCTGACAAATTTGGTGGCCTTCTACGACGGGATTACAGCATTGGTGGATAAGGGAAGAGCAACTGACGTCATCTACCTGGAGTTGTGCAAAGCATTTGACACTGTCCCACACGACATCCTTGTCTCTAAATTGGAGAGACATGGATTTGACGGATGGACCACTCCGTGGATAAGGTATTGACTGGATGGTCGTACTCGAAGAGTTGTGGTCAACAGCTCGATGTCCAAGTGGAGACCAGTGGCGAGTGGCATTCCTCAGGGGTCAGTATTAGGACTGGTACTGTTTAACATCTTTGTCGGTGACATGGACAGTGGGATTGAGTGCACCCTCAGAAAATTTCCTGATGACACCGAGCTGTGTGGTGCGGTCGACATGCTGGAGGGAAGGGATGCCATGCAGAAGGACCTTTACAGGCTTGAGAGGTGGGCCCGTGCGAGCCTCATGAAGTTCAACAAGGCCAAGTACAAGGTCCTGCACATGGGTCGGGGCAATCCCAAGCACAAATACAGGCTTGGGTGGAGAATGGATTGAGAGCAGCCCTGGGGAGAAGGATTTGGGGGTGTTGGTTAATGAGAAGCTCAACGTGACCCAGCAACGTGTGCTTRCAGCCCAGAAAGCCAACCGTATCCTGGGCTGCATAAAAAGAAGCGTGACCAGCAGGTCGAGGGAGGTGATTCTGCCCCTCTACTCCACTCTTGTGAAACCCCACCTGGAGTACTGCATTCAGCTCTGGGGCCCCCAACATAAGAAGGACAYGGACCTATTGGGTTGAGTCCAGAGGAAGGCCATGAAGATGATCAGACGGCTGGAGCACCTCTCCTGTGAAGACAGGCTGAGAGAGTTGGGGTTGTTCAGCCTGGAGAAGAGAAGGCTCCAGGAAGACCTTATAGCAGCCTTCCAGTACCTGAAAGGGGCCTATGAGAAAGCTGGAGAGGGACATTTTACAAGGACATGTATTGATAGGACGAGGGGTAATGGCTTTAAACTGAAAGAGGGTAGATTTAGATGAGATATAAGAAAGAAATTCTTCACTATGAGGGTAGTGAGGCACTGTGTGCTGGTTTTGGCTGGGGTAGAGTTAATTTTCTTCATAGTAGCTAGTATGGGGCTACGTTTTAGATTTGTGCTGGAAACAGTATTGGTAATACAGGGATGTTTTCATTATTGCTGAGCAGTGCTTACACAGAGTCAAGGCCTTTTCTGCTCCTCACACCACCCCACCAGCGAGTAGGCTGGGCGTGCACAAGGAGTTGGGAGGGGACACAGCTGGGACAGCTGACCCCAACTGATGAAAGGGATATTCCATACCATTCGGCGTCATGCTCAGYATATAAAGCTGGGGGARGAAGRAGGAASRGGGGGGCGTTTGGAGTGATGGTGTTTTGTCTTCCCAAGTAACCGTTATGTGTGATGGAGCCCTGCTTTCCTGGAGRTGGCTGAACAYCTGCCTGCCGATGGGAAGTAGTGAATGAATTTCTTGTTTTGCTTTGCTTGCACGTGCAGCTTTTGCTTTTCTTATTAAACTGTCTTTATCTCAACCCACGAGTCTTCTCACTTTTACTCTTCCGATTCTCTCCCCCATCCCACCGGGGGGGAGTGAGTGAGTGGCTGTGTGGTGCTTAGTTGCTGGCTGGGGTTAAACCACGACACAMTGGAACAGGTTGCCCAGAGAAGTTGTGGATGCCCCATCCCTGGAAGTGTTCAAGGCCAGGTTGGATGGGGCTTTGAGCAACCTGGTCTAGTGGAAGGTGTTCCTGCCCATGGCAGGGAGGTTGGAACTAGATGATCTTTAAGGTCCCAACCCAAACCGTTCTATGATTCTATGATAGTTTCAGAAAATGAATATTGTAGATATCTGCAATGCACGCCAGATTTACTCACCACTGGTTAAACAACAGCAACAGCAACTTAGTTTTCCAGGTTTATAGGAATGATAGAAGGAAATACAGTAAAATCTGTCAGGCTAACATAGGGATTGGTGAAGTTCTGCTGGACAGAATAAAGCATGGACAGTATATGCAATTGTATATCAAAAGTACTTAGAATTTACTTATGACCAGCCTTAGTCATCTTAATTCCACCACAAATTAAAAAAAAAATAGTTTGGCATCCAGGTTCAGCCAACTTTTATGTAGAAGTGGACGTCCTACATGGAGAGCTAAAGAGAGGAAAAAGCTGTAGTGTGAACTACACCTTATAAAATCCCTCCATTGCAGAATAAATCTGTGACTATTCCGACATAGGAAAAAATTCAGATAGAGACTGTTACTTCTTGGAGTCTCTGGTCAAACAGCTAGAAGAAACATTTCCAATGAGCTATTTGTTTCTAATCAAATCAAACAGAAGTCTATGGTCCTCAAGCGTACTTTTTTAATCTTCGGGTACATTTTAGTAAGTTAAATACCTTATAGACGGAAGTCAATGTCATCTGCCATTTTGATCATTAATAGTAACATTCTTAGGCCATGTCTACAAGGACTTGCCAACGAAGCTAGGAGAGTGGAAAGTAAAAAAAAAACCCATACTCACATATCAAAGCTGACTAACATAGTTACACTGGCAAAACCCCAATGTGTGGTTATGCCAATAGAGGAAAGCTAATGTTAATTTTGCATCTGTCATTCAGTAAGGTGATGTAACTGTGCTGGCAGGAGAGCATCTCTTCTTGGCTACATCAAGGCGCTTCGACAGCATGGCCCCAGAAGACTGGCTAGTGGCAGAGGCTTTTTAGTTTAGACAAGCATTAAATTTTGCATTGAAAAACTGGGTGATCTGGCAAGATAGAGCATTTAATTTGGAATAGCCCAAGAAAGCAGTTAAGGGAACTTACGAGGTTGGCTTTTTTGTCTGGCCACCATTTTGCAGGCTGCAGACTGTATTCCAGCACATTGGATCATGTTCACTGAAAGGGAAGCAAATAGATCATCTCATTAGTTTAAAAGAACAAGGAGTGTTGGTCGCTTTATTTAGATGCATTAGAACCATAACTAACAAATCTAGTGATGGTTCTTAGTTTTTTTTAATGACAGAAAATCAGTATTTAGTAACTAGCAATTGTGTGGTCATGTTCCTTTTGGCATGTGGYGGCTCTCTGTCATTTTTTATTAATTACAGTTTAAAAGTAGAAAAAACAGAAGTGTCTTTTTTAATTTATTTTTAAGAAGGGGAAGGAAATCTACCTTTTAGTTCTTTCACTGAATTGAGTTGGTTTTCCTCCAGAGATCGAATGTCCTATTTAATCGTTACAGCAGATGTGCAACAACAATCTGAGTATATGGGAATGTAAACCAAAGGGATTTTCTGTTTAAAACATTGGCAACATCTTAAAAATATGCAATCTGTTGAATTCTGGGTTGGCTTTGAGGACTGGAAACACAGTACTGAAGAAAAAGCTTTACTTTATACTAATAATTAACATCTATAAAATGTCTTGAGGAATAGAACCCCTTAATTTGTATAAAGTAGTCAAGTAAAATATACCATATAAAATACAGACTATTAATTGAGCTGACCTGAATCCCATGTACTTCACACAGGTTTCACCATATTTTATCATTTCACTTTGAATACTAATTTGTTATTGATATCATTATTATTTATGTTATTTAAATATCCATAATGTGCAAATTGGAGAACATTAAAGCAAATTAAAGCATATTAAAATATGGTTCCTGTCTCAGTCTTCTTTATTTATTTCAAGAAGATAGAACAAGGAAGGTCAAGATGTCAAGAGTATACCACAGAGACAAAGAAAGAAAAAATATTAATAAAATCAATAGATAGCTCAGTAACACTTCTCAATTTTTATTATGGATAATTCAGCAACACTTCTTAATTATTACTACTACTGTTATAGGACTTGTGCTGTAACATCTCCTAATTATCATTACTACTGTTACATGGTTTGTGATGACACCTTTTCTTCCCCCATTTTCCTGTAAGTAACTTGGTAGTAGTCAATTTTAAGAACAACTTTAAAAGCTGAAAAATATTTAGGTATATATGCAGGCAGGTCCATCTCACTTTGGTCCCTGGGAAAATCATGGAACAGGCCCTCTTGAAACACATTTCTGGGCACATAAAGGAGAAGAAGGTTACTGGGAACAGTCAACATGCCTGCCCAACCTGATTGCCTTCTGTGTTGGGACATCAGGGTTTGTGGATGAGGGGACAGCTGGGGACGTCATTTACCTTGATTTTAGCAATTCTTTTGGCACCATGTCCCGCAATATTTTGGTACCCAAGCTAGGATGTTATAGTCTGGGTGGGTGTACAACCAAATAAGTAAGAGTCAGTTTGGATGATGGGGCTCAGAGGGTCATGGTTACAGATCATGCTCTACCTGGAGGCTAGTAACAAGTGGTCTGTTCTGGAACCTGTCCTCTTTAACATCTTTACCAATGATCAGTAGGAGGCAATGACATGCACTCTTATAAAGTTTGTAGATGGTACTGAATTGGGGGGGTAATAGTTGATATGCTGGAGGAAAGGGTTGTCATCCAGAGGAACCTAGACAGGATGGAGGAATGGGCTAACAGGAACCTCATAAAATTCAACAAGGACAATGCAAAGTTTGGCACCTGGAAAGGTATAGCCCTTGCGATGATACAGGCTGGAGACTGACTGGCTTGGGAGCAGCTCTGTGGAAAAGGCTGTGGAGGCCTCGCAGACAGCTGGGCTGTATTAACAGAAGCATACAGATAGATTGAGGGAAGGGATTATCCCTCTCTACCTAGCTCTCATTAGGCCACATTCCAATCTGGAATACTGGCCTCCCAGTACAAGACACACATTAATAAACTGGAGCAAGTTCAGCACAAGGCCACCATGATGGTTGGTGGCTGGAGCACCTGCCCTGTGAGGAGACACTGATGGAGGTGGGCTTGTTCAGCCTGGAGCAGAGACAGCTTTGGACAGACTGAACAGCAGCCCCCAGTGCCTACATGGAGGTCACTGAGAGAACAGAGCCAGAGTCTTCACAATGGGGTGTGGTAGGAGAGCAGGAAACCATGGGCATGAATTGAAACAAAAGTCATTCAGACTGGATAAAAGGAAACCAATTTTTCCCTCTGAAGTTAAGTTCAACAGGCTGCCCAGAGAGGCTGTGCAGTCGCTTTTCATCCTTGGGGCTTTCCAAGACCTGACTGGATAAAGACCTGAGACGCCGGGTCTGACTGCACAGCTGACCCTTCTTGGAGGAGAATGTTGGACTAGAGACCTGAGGTCCCTTCCAACCTGAACTAACTGTACTTATAAATGAAGCAAAATCTTTTTGGAAAGAATGGAACCAAATTCTTCAGTTGAACTGATTTGGATTTTTGTACGTTTGTGTGGATTTTCAGTTTGAGAAAAATTCAGTTCGTGATCTGGGACAAAAACATTTTTTCGCACTGAGAATGCTCATGTCAGGGACAAGACGTTTCACTCTCAGCAGTAATGCTGAGACACCATTGTATAACACAGTAGATTAGAGTACTGCAGCTGTTTAAAAGTTAAGAGATGATTTTACATCATCTTTTCATGGCTCAGGCCAACACATTCTCAAGTTTAGAGTTCAAATTTGAACAGTAGGAAACTGAAATCTCTTGGTAGCTATGCCTCACATTCTGCTTGAATCTAGGTCTGTTCTGTCCTTCTAGACAATATCTTTTCAGGCTGACAACAAATCTCTCCTTCTCTTGTGGCAGATGATAACAGTGACTATAGAGGAAGTATCCTAGATCTCTAAAGAGAAGTGCACTGGCTTGTCTTCTCTGTGTGGTGTTATCATAGCAAGAGCAGATGGATACCTGAATATCCCAGTGTGCCAGATTCACCTTTTATGATTAACTGCATTTGAGAGAGTAACAAATGTTTGGGTCACTCATAGTTCCCCTGGGTATTATCAGCCAAGGCATACTAGAGTCAGCCCTGAATCAGTCACAAGCCCACCTTGGTGCTGGTTCTGCAGTGCAATTTAGACACGTCTGCTGCTGCATACTTTCTACACAGAAGTTCCTACCTTCTGGTATTGCCCCCAGAAAAGTTAACATGTAAGGTTTTATTTCAGGATTAAAATTCTTGGTAGTTAAGAATGACAGAGGGAAAGCAGAGGTCAGATACTGGCATCAGAGAGATTCTGACGCTGAATCTAGTAAAGATGCAGTATTACCTATGGATGACATTGTAGCTAGTGAAGGTGCAAATACAGAAATAATTGTCAATAATGATATATAAGAATTGTGGAAAGACAACACTGTGTTATTATCCAGGAGAAACTAATTGAATTCTCACCTGTCGTGGTTTAACCCCAGCCAGCAACTAAGCACCACACAGCCACTCACTCACTCCCCCCCGGTGGGATGGGGGAGAGAATCGGAAGAGTAAAAGTGAGAAGACTCGTGGGTTGAGATAAAGACAGTTTAATAAGAAAAGCAAAAGCTGCACGTGCAAGCAAAGCAAAACAAGGAATTCCTTCACTACTTCCCATCGGCAGGCAGGTGTTCAGCCATCTCCAGGAAAGCAGGGCTCCATCACACATAACGGTTACTTGGGAAGACAAAACACCATCACTCCAAACGCCCCCCCCTTCCTCCTTCTTCCCCCAGCTTTATATRCTGAGCATGACGCCGWATGGTATGGAATATCCCTTTCATCAGTTGGGGTCAGCTGTCCCAGCTGTGTCCCCTCCCAACTYCYTGTGCACSCCCAGCCTACTCGCTGGTGGGGTGGTGTGAGGAGCAGAAAAGGCCTTGACTCTGTGTAAGCACTGCTCAGCAATAACGAAAACATCCCTGTATTACCAATACTGTTTCCAGCACAAATCTAAAACATAGCCCCATACTAGCTACTATGAAGAAAATTAACTCTATCCCAGCCAAAATGAGCACATCACCAGAGAACGTTCCAGTTGAATTTAAAAAAAAAAAAAAAAAAAGTGGCAGAATAGTTCAAAGAAGTGAGATTCACCCTGAACACAGAAAGAGCATAAAGAAGGTGAAAGGTAGAAGGAAGGGTTGTATGTATGCATGGGGGGATTGGAAGGGGAGGTACATATGTCATCACTGCTCTACCTTGTTGCTTTTCTGAGATGCCCTCCTGAGATACCTCAGAGATGGTCCTCTAAGATATCTTCATACTGCACATTTCTGTGGGAGTCAGCAAAATCCTGCCTTGCCATGAGAATCCTCCAGGTAGACGAAGAAGAAATTTAAAGCTTACCTAAGTTCTCACATAAAAATAGTATTTGTGTCAGGTCTATGCCATAAATATGTGGTTACCTGCTGAAGAAACCGAGAAAAGTCTAGGTCATACAGAAACTTCAAAGACAAATTAGGAGTTTGGGGAATAGTTAGCTAAGCCACATTAAAACCACTCTGTGGTTTTCTTGCTGAATTCTGGTGTAAGTAAACACTTTGGTAATCAAATTGATGTCATTGTCCTGGAGGTTGAGAAGCATTGTGATATGATGCCTATCCAGTACCTGGACCCCTGGCAAGTGCCAAGTCAGACATTTTCTGCCCATGTTTTTGAGATTGCAATTCTCCCATTTCATTCCTCACCCAGGAGAGTTTCCATGGTGGAAACAAAGGAAAACCAGGCATGCACTTCAGATGGGAGCTGTAGGACTCTGAATAGATATTGGTTCAGATGATGAAGCATCAGGACTCCATGCCATGATATGACATTATACATAAAATAAGGATACATGCATCCAAAAAGAATGAGGCAATTTGGGTCAAAGTACATACGCCTGGATTGAACCATGTAGCAGAATGGCAGGATTRGGCTTGAAAAGAACTATGGTTAGCCTGAAATTATATAACTGATGATGTGCTTTGTCACATGACAGGCTGTTGTACATGGCACAGGCTGCGTATGGGGTCATAAACCAGTCCTACCTGTGCCTGCAGGAACAACCGTGTCTGTGGGTTGGCACTAGTCCTGTGGCACTAAACAGATGCCCTGGTGCAGAACTTTCTTCAGGTTAAATATGCCCCTGCCTCTCTTTCCATGCATTTCATAGATGCAACTGCTTGTTGGGCGTAAAGATTTGCTGTATCTGATAGATGGAGCTATTGAGCAAGAAGATATCAGTATTGTAATGAAAATGTGTTAAACCAGGACAGGAGGCAAAAGGGCAAACTAAAGCCATGACAAGGCTATGCTGTTGAGGTAATTCAATGGGAGAAATGAAGATATGTTTGCCCTGATGTACCTTTTTGTACATGTAAATCTCAACCTGGACAGACATGTGAAATAATGATGAGTCTTTACCAGCTCTGCTCTCTAGGAAGACCATAGGGAGTCCATAATAACAATGCTTATAGAAACCAGACAAGCTTTTGCATAGCCTAAAAGAGGTGGTAGTTCTTCCCTTTCTCTTCTGAATTGGTGTACTCAGGTCACTTGAGATGATAGGTGCACAGACACTGAGGGAAAAGAGCTGAGATTTTGCATATATGCATTAATCTGAGCTCAAAGAAAGACTGTGAAAGTGAAATTCAGAGCATGCAAAGCCACATAACTAGAAACCAATAAAAACATTGTTGGTAGCCAGCACAAATGAATCTGGCCAGGTTTATACAGCAATCATGTGCCATCACAGAGGACATGAAATGTCCCAAAGCAAAGTTCTACTTGCTAAATTGCTTGTACTCTTATAGTTTCTACCAAATCAGTGTCTTCTGCTATTTGACCTATTTTTGACATTCCTTATGTAAAATTAAATAATAAAGTCTGTGGAGCAGGGACAGTTGCTCTGTGTTCTGTGTTTGTGCACTTGCTGATATAGATAATGTGAATATATTGCCTAAGATTTTTTATTTTGTTGCTGTTCAGCAACAAACATCTGTTAGATGTTTGCCTAAGATGATAATTTTCTATATGCACCAGATTCCTTTGTGTGTAGTTGGTGGGTCACCAGCATTTCAGCAGTAGTGTGGGTTATACTTACATGTGAAAAATATAAGGGAAAATGTATGTTAGAGACTCCTCTGTGTATTCCTACTGCCTCCAACAGTTTATAAGCTAACTTCTCTTAAGGTGTTTCTTCTAGCCCAGTTTCTGCTCTATCCTTAATTTTTCCAGGTTGTTGTCTCCACCTCTGGAAATCCCTGTCCTCTGCTTCTACTTTGGCCAATCTAGATTATGATTTTTGACTCATCTAGATTATGATTTTTGGCCTAGATTATAAAGCAGTATGGGCTCTTTYGAAAGTCTTATTTGAAAAAAACTTATTTTGAAAAGTCCTATTTTGAAAGTCCTTTTGGATTGGACTTTGAAAGGGCTGTGGGTTAGATGCAGCACAGAACATATCGTGTATAGCATGCAACATACCCTCTGCACTGCAGCTAGGAGCCTGGCACCTGGTTCTAAAATCCAGTTCAGGTTAGTGGGGGTTTCATCCTGCTCCAGAGCTAGGTAGGGAATTCACAATGGCCTTCTGCAATGAATGAATTCTGACAGAAAAACTCTGCTGGAGCAGTGTCACAATGAATTACAGAACAAAAAACCCCAGAGTGACACTAAGGCAAGTAAGTGCTCAAATGAAACCTTTAGACATTAGCAGTAACAGGGAGGAAGTACTTTTATAATGCACATATTTTTAAGTATAATTTTGGCCACTTATAGTGCAGTTTAGTTTTGGGGTTTTTTTGTTTGTTTTGTTGTTTTTTTTTTTCCTAAAAGATCAGAGAGAAGTTTAATGAAAAAAAAAAATTATCAGTTTATATTTTTTGTTCAATTCGCCTCTTGGAGCAATTCAGTGTAAATTCATTGAAGTCAAGGGAACAACCATCAGTCGATTCATCCTGCTGTCATTAAACTTATTCTGACATAAGGAATGGACTCAGCAAATATTTATAGATAAGGCTAGTACTTGAGTACAGCCTTTGTAAGATTTCTGTTCACAAATGGCAATTGAAATGCGCGCTAAGGGCTGAAGGGACTTGTTTGATTGTTTTTCTTTTTGTCATTCCATTTTAGCTGCTTCCTTGCTCATTACATTGTTCCCATTAGCATAATGTATTGGTTGTGTTTGCACAGCTTTTCCTGCCAAAGGCTGTCCTGCAGTTGTACAGCCATTGGGGTAACCAGCTGTTACTTATTTAAGCCTCCATCATTTTGTATGACAGAGTAACTTAATTATGCCCTGCTTGAAGATACTAAATAAAATTTTCTTCCGAACAAGTGTACTTCACTTAATATTTGTCTCTATCAGGTACTTGAACTCTGACACTTAAGCCACGTGCAGTAAATAAATAAACACATTTTAAAACTAAACCTAGTAGCAAGCTAATTATTACAGAGTTAGAGGTTGTTTTATGGTATTTCTAGAGCACAGTTATCTCTCTAGCTCAGGTATAATGCGTATTTAAAAGACTTCAGAAAACAGAAACTAAAATGTAGTTAATAGCATAATAAACCAGCAATTAAGGTTAACCTTTTTCTATGTTTTGTGAATATAGGAAATAGATCTTCAGTCAGTATTAGTCATTTAAAAAAGACATGATTGTAATACTCTATAAATTTCAAGTGTGGACAAGAAAAAAGATTGCTTTTTACCCAGCAATATATTCTAGTTATAAGAATGTGTCAGTCAACATCAATGGTCTCTCTGTGCTATAGCAAACCATTTAGTTTTTATTTTAATCCTGGAGTATGAATTAAATCCAAGCCACACTTTTTTCTATATCCTGGTAACATCTTTCCTTAGTTCTCTGTAAGGTAGATTTCTTTCTTTCCCTTTTTCATCACTAGACAATTATGCATATGAAAGTGACAATTTTGGGGTTGCCAACTGGCTCCTTGAGTTTTGAGTGTTCCAAAATGTCATTTCCCATATTTTCAAATGGATTATAATTGAAAATGTGCCAATCTACATGAATTTATTTTGAATAGTTGTCCACCTGCCACATTTGCTAGTTTATTTAGCCTTAGGGCAAATACAATCTGCATTCAAAGTAGATACCTGAAGACTCAATTAATAATAAATATATTATATATAATAAATTTTGCTAAAAATTATAAAAGTGCAAAAAAAAAGATTCTCTAAATTGTGCTGCATCTTATCTGGATGAATTGATCTAAGTTGTGCAAATCAGAATGCATTTGACTAACAAGGGTTTTAATTTTATAAGTATTTGAAAGGAGTATGAAAGTGATTTGAAGGCTAGACTACATCTATGGTAGAAAATCTCTGGAAATTTTGTAAAAATGAATATTTTTTATTAAATAAAATTGGAAATATGGTTGAAATTCACCATTGTACAGAGTACCCAGCTGTAGCCCAATAAATATGATTTTTTGTTACTAGGAAAAGTCTACAGGCTTTACATTGACCTGTCAATATGGGCTTTTGGGATATATTTTGGCTTGTGCCCTGAGCTTGTGTTAGTTGTGATAACAACTGTTCAGCAGTCAGGAGACTATTGCCTAACTTGTTTCAGCTTAGCTCTCTGAATACTGTGTGTGGTAAAGACCTAACAAACCTGTGAAGCCACTCAGTAACAAAGGAACTGGGACTTAATTTCAATTAGTAAGCAGTTAATGGGTGGAGGTAGACTGATTGTAGATGGGAACTCATTTTTAAAAAGATGAAACACATAGTGTTAGGAAATRTGAAAACGTAACCTCAGCTGGACCCAAAACTAAGGAGGAGGGAACAGTGGGTATCAACATCATGCACCTTCTCCTTCTGAAGGACTTGGGATTCTGACAACTCAACATAGACTTCCCTTCCCTCTATTCTTCTTGCAGAGGGCTGAACCTGTTGTCTTTAGGAACCAGAGGAGCACGGACAGGGTGTGTACCACTGGAGAAAAAGGATTGATACTCAGAAATTAATGTATAACAGCTTTAGCTACATTATTAATGAGATTTTCCTGCAATAATTAAATAATTTGAACAGTAAAAGCTAGTATTATTGTAACTGGATTAATAATAACATTTGCTATAGTTTTTATTAGGCTGTTCAGATTTTAATTAGACTAACAATAAATTTTTTGCTTGGCACTTTGCCTGTAAGTTGATCTTAAGTGTAACACAATATACCATAAAAATCCTACTTCTATGTTACGTTGAAGATTTAATTAATGTATAACATAAGAACTACTTTTAAATAATTATCTATCTCCTTCCTCAGGATTAACATACAGCACAGACTTTTTCCAATACGGTTATTTAATATTGACTTGTTTTTTACTGGTATTTGGATATTTATTAGCTTAGTTTCACAAATTGTGAGTACCTACTTTCTACTTGAGCTTTTGGAGTTCAGTACTCCTGAATATCAAGACTGACATATGCATTACAACAGACATAGTAGAGATGATTGGTCTTTGGTCAGTGTTTGACTACTGTGGCTCTATTTATAGTAAGGCTGATGAGATGAATGGAACACATGGCCCTTTAAAAACCATAATACTGCAATAAATTGTGTGCTGTGGTATATGTAAGCTGTATGATAGTGTGATACCTAACCTAACTTATGAGAAGAAAAAAGAATCAAAATACCTACTGATATTTTAAACTACTTTAAATGTCTGCAAGGCAGTGCCTAGCATTTTCCATGAGACCTATGTCCTGAGGATGGACCACAGTAAAGAAGCAGACTTTAGTTTATTACTGTTCTTAACAAAACATTGTAATAAGTGTTGCAGATGAAGTAAAGCTGAACATTTTTTTCTCTTCAAAAATGTTGCTCATTCCCAATGAGCAGAATATTTGATAATGCAACACTTGTTTCAATCTAATCATCTCCATCTTTTGCCACAAAGAAACGTAATTTCTGATGTCAATGTTCTATGATGTTATCTGCAAAACCACAGACTAGGTCTACAGGGGTTACACATCAACAGAAAGCTTTTTCAAATGTAGCAATTACAGAAGAGCTAAAGCATCTGAAACTTGTATACTGAAACAAACAAAGGGAAGAGGAAGGAAAAAAACCAAGGAATTAAAGCAGGCAAAAAAGCCAATTTTCCAGAATTTTATGATTAGAGGTGACATTTGCCAATAGAAATGACAACTGCCATTAATATCCACTATGCTGAGAAAGTACCATGTTGCTATGAATCATAGAATCACAGAATCATAGAATGGTTTGGGCTGGAAGGGACCTTTAAAGGTCACCTAATTTAACCCCCCTGCCATGGGCAGGGACATCTTTCACTAGATCAGGTTGCTCAAAGACCCATCCAACCTGATCTTGAACACTTCCAATGATGGCGCATCAACAGCTTCTCTGGGCAACCTGTTCCAGTATCTCAACACCCTCATCATGAAAAAATTCTTCCCTATATCAGTCTAAATCTACCCTCTTTCAGTTTAAAACTGTTGCCCCTTGTGCTGTAACTATAGGCCTTGGTAAAAAGTCTCTCTCTGTCTCTTTTATGAGCCCCCTTTATACATTGAAAGGCTGCAACAAAGTCTCCCCGAAGCCTTCTCTTCTCCAGGATGAACAACCCCAACTTGCTCAGCCTCTCTCCATAGGAGAGGTGTTCCAGCCCTCTGATCATTTTCATGGCCCTCCTCTGGACCCACTCCAACAGGTCCATGTCTGTCTTGTACTGGGGACCCCAGAGCTGGACACAGTACTCCAGGCAGGGTCTCACCAGAGCAGAGTAGAGGGGGAGAATCACTTCCCTCGACCTGCTGGCCACGCATCTTGTTATGCAGCCCAGGATATGATTGGCTTTCAGGGCTGCAAGTACACATTGCTGGCTCATATCCAATTTTTCATCCACCGGTATCCCCAAGTCCTTCTCTGCAGAGCTGCTCTCAATCAGTTCATCCCCTGGTCTGCATGGATGTCTCCTGTGTTGTTCTCTTAGGCTCTATCTAAAATAGTAACTATACATTGTCAAGAATATTCATAGGCCATGAAGCCAGTTGTCACAGTCTCACTAGATTTATAATATTAAAATCTCCTAATCTCTCATCAAGAACAGCATGGGTATATCAACATTACATAATGGGAATCGTACCAAACTGTAGGCAGACTTCTGGGAAGGGTTTGGGTGAGTGTGAGTTGGTCCAGACCCAGGCCCACTCATGCTGGGAGTGCTCTAACAGTTTAACAGTTTAAAAGTCCTAGTGCCCAGGCCTATACCATAGCATTGTTTCACTGTCTACTATATAGACATGGAGGTAGAGTATTATATTCAGGTTAGTTGTTCCCCAGCCCTAGAGATCAACTATTCCTCTTTTTATTTGATGCATTACAATGGTATCCTGGTACCCTCTGTGTGACAAAGGAATCATATCTTGTTAGGAAATGAGATGAAGAAATACAAAGAGTTGGACAACCATTACTGGTTGTCGTGGTTTAACCCCACCCAGCAACTAAGCACCACGCAGCCGCTCGCTCACTCCCCCCACGGTGGGATGGGGGAGAGAATCGGAAGAGTAAAAGTGAGAAGACTCGTGGGTTGAGATAAAGACAGTTTAATAGGTAAAGCAAAAGCCACGCACGCAAGCAAAGCAAAACAAGGAATTCATTCACTACTTCCCATCGGCAGGCAGGTGTTC
>JAYKAV010000966.1:40687-66480 GCA_035582835.1 Phoebastria nigripes | reverse complement strand
CTAGGAAAAAAATTAACTCTATCCCAGCTGAAACCAGGACACTGGTCCAAGAAGAAGTTGTTCCCAAACGACAGGGCAGATTAGCAAAGATTGGTGAAATGAATGTCTTCAAATTCCCATTATCTGAGTTTCAGGAGTTGTCTTTGTTTGGGATACAGCTGTCCTACTCTACCTCCGTGGTAAAATCAGGTATTGAGAAGTCACTGGAAAATGTTTGGATGAACTAAGGTCAGTTTTAGGCATGTGGTGCAAAAACACTTTGGAGGGAGAAGTATGCAATGCAAACTTTGCAATGTGCAGTTGTGGAACATACCATTTCCAATGAGCAGTTGACAACTCTGAGTTCTCTGTATCTACTTACCTTAAAATAATACATACAATGCTAAAAAAAGACCTAGTAAAGCCATTCCTTTCTTTGCATAAAATAATTTATGGGTAGAAAGGGTATACTTATAAATATTGCAGGAAAGGTCAAAATTAGATTTAAGTGGAAAATCTGAACAGTGAAATCGTTACCATAATTCAGTTTCTGAAATGCAGCTATATACATGTTCTACCGAGGCCACAAACTTTTATAGCTCCTCTCTCAACCAAGCTTTAATGAAAGTTCATACTTTTTAAAGCTGGCACATGTTTAATTTGAAATCAGTTATTAGATCTTTCCTTTCTCTTAAAGTTTTGGAAAGTAACTGAGATGTACAGATAAAAATAAAGAGGATTTGTTTTCCCAGTTTTCTCTGCAATGTACAGAATTACAGCCTACGTTTACTGCTTGAGATAATAACCTAACGAATGTTGTACTTTCATGTTTGTGAAAACGCTTTGACTTTTTCTCTCAAAGCCTCATTTTAATTGGTAGTTTGGTAAGGAATGTTTTTAAAAGACTAAAAAATACATATGTTAAGTAGTTTCCCATGTTTTCTAACTGAATAAATGTTTGAAGAAGACTCATTCCATGAAGTTTATCTTATACCTGGCACATAATCTTGTTATATTAGCAAAACAATGACTGACTTGCATCTGTAATGTTTTTCTTCAAGAAAAGATGAATTTTCTTCCCACAGGTCCAGACAGGAAAGTATGTTGTGCACTGAAAACAATAAAAATCTGCAGGTGTAAGCTTATGGGGATGGAGGTTCTGCAGAGAAGCATGAATCCTTTTGTTAGTTATTAGCACCTTGCCAGCATTGTTACCTCCCTGTTTATACTCTCCTGGTTTCAAATATATTTCCCTGCAGCCAGCCTTTTCCATGTTGATTTTTGGTGTGGAATCCATTGCATGGCGTTTCTTTCTGATTTGTGAACACAACTGGGAAACCATAAGTGTTGTCATCCAGTCAACTCTTTAGCAAGCAGCAACACATGCAAAAGTAATTGTAGTGTGCTGTGTGTAGTGTGCCCCCGAGCTGGCAACTAAGCACCACCCAGCCACTCGCTCACTCCCCCCCTGGTGGGATGGGGGAGAGAATTGGAAGAGTAAAGGTGAGAAGACTCGTGGGTTGAGATGAAGACAGTTTAATAGGTAAAGCAAAAGCCGCACACGCAAGCAGAGCAAACCAAGGAATTCATTCCCTACTTCCCATGGGCAGGCAGGTGTTCAGCCATCTCCAGGAAAGCAGGGCTCCRTCACGCGTAACGGTKACTTGGGAAGACAAACGCCATCACTCCAAACGTCCCCTCTTCCTTCTTCTTCCCCCAGCTTTATATACTGAGCATGACGTCACATGTGGTGGAATATCCCTTTGGTCAGTTGGGGTCAGCTGTCCCAGCTGTGTCCCCTCCCAACTCCTTGTGCACGCCCAGCCTACTCACTGGTGGGGTGGTGTGAGAAGCAGAAAAGGCYTTGACTCTGTGTAAGCACTGCTCAGCAATAATGAAAACATCCCTGAATTATCAACACTGTTTTCAGCACAAATCTAAAACATAGCCCCATACTAGCTACTGTGAAGAAAATTAACTCTATCCCAGCCAAAACCAGCACATAGTGTTATGGCATGTGCATGACTTTAAAAGAAGAAAGGGACTGTCTTTTTCTAAGCCCTCTAGATTCTGCAGCAGAGAAAGGATGGCTATGAATGCTTTCAGTGTTTTACTGAGACTAAAAAGACTCGTGCTCTCTCCACTACAAATGGAAAGCGACCATTTTGCTGTCTTTCCCAATCTGTGGGATGCCTGTGGATAGATGGTATGTATCTTTATTTTATGATGTATCATTTACCTTCTGGCTATAAATGATCTGGTAAAGGCTTCCAACAGCTGGGAGTGAAGGCAAGAGTGGTGGGAGGGAATGAGAGAAAAAAGCCCTTGTGGGAAACGAAGCTTGCTGCAGTTCTGGCCTTAAAAAATGAAACTGGCTGAAGGAGCTGAGAAGATTCACATAAGAGACACAAAGTATTTGGTAACAAGGACAGGGAAAAATTAAATCATAATTCAATCTTCTGCTCTGTGACTGGCAGTGTGGGACACGTTCAAGAGTGCCTATCTGGGTATATCTGTCTCAGCAGGATGGTTCAGACTCCAGTATTTGATACCGAGGCTGTTTCTTTAGCCTGTGGAGAAAGRCACTTCTAAAGGGCACATTGTATCAAATTAGCCAATAAGAGATATTGGAGCAGCTGCACCTTTTTAAACGTCCACTTCTCTTTGGAGTGCAAGTAGCTGAGTTGGATCGGTTTAGCTCTTCACTAACTGCTGGAGTTGTTCACCTTCTGTGTTACAACTACTAGTAGTTAGAGAACTTGCACCAAAGTGGAAAACTTAGATTCAATTCACTCAGGAAATCACAATAGCCATATCTCCCACCTATCCAGGATATACTATTAAAACCAGATTAGGGAACAGGCTGGGTGGGAGGTACCCTCTATTTGACCTATTAAAACTGAGTAGAAAAGAAAAATAAATAGCATGAGAAAACCAGCAATTCTGAAGAGAACCTAAATATAATCTTATGTGTGAAAGTAGGGGAGAACTCAAACCAAGGAAGCAATCTGGACAAAAGTTGTGATGTTACCACTATTTTTTTTCCTCTAATGAAAGTGTTTGCTTAGTGTTGAACTCAAGGCATGCTGTGTGCATGATATTGCCTCTGCAAGCACCAAACTGATGGGACACTACTGGGGACTTGGGGGATATTTCAATTCTAAGTAGTGAAGCCTAGCTGAGAGGTAGTCATTGAGCTACCTGCACTGCGACAATTTGGTGCACACACCTGCTTTGATGCATAGAAATTTTTCAGGTTACCAAGGAGGCAATTCAGTTTCAAGTACTTCCAAATTGAAGAAGCCATCAGAGTATCTGTGTTTTTCTGAAATATCATTTCTGGGTGCCCCAATGTTTCCTATGTCACATTTTAAGTTTCAAAGTAGAAAGAAGGAGATACATAGTCCTACGATCAACAGTAGAGGATAGAAAATCCCTAAATATCCACGCAGCCATTATCTATTTTAGCTGCTGAGGCAGTCAGAGGCTGTATTACCAAGCCTGTAGGACCATTCTGATGAGGAAAGGGTCCAGGTCATTTGTGAGATAGACAGATCATGTGTCTGAGTGGGTACAGAGGGTCTAGATAATTTAGATGAGACAGTCTGTTGTAAGGAATGCTTTGTCAATTGTGGAGGTGGAAAACAGTATATAAAGAAGTCCTGTATCAGTTCTGGTGTGAAGTTGGGGTGGGGGATGGAGACAGGAAGGTATTTAGGTCTCAAGTTTTTCCCACAATATAAAGATTTTTTTTTTCTCTTGTGCTACCATGATTTTAGTTTTCTGTCTTATATCTTCTGACTGTCAAGAACAAGGAGAATAGATATAGCAGTCTTTGTAACATCTGTGAAAGGCTTTATTGGATGAAAAGTTTGTAGTTCAGAAGGGATTTTAGTGTGAGGAGTGCTGAAATTCATTTCTGTGTAACCATGAATCGTTGTGAGAAAGGGACCTTTATTCTCCTTAACTTAGAGTGAGCTACCACTGTGAGACACATGAATAATTATTCAGACCTCGTATCTTATTAAACTGAACTACTTTTGTTGCTCCTTGATTTTTAGAGCAGCTAATTCTGTAAAAGTTACAGGTAGCTATGTTCCCAGAATACTAAAAGTACCCAGAATGCACAGCCATAAAACATCATTGTCCTCTTGTCAGGGATAAAACAAGATAAGAGTCAGACAAAAGTCAAATCAAGTGTGTGGCATCCTGTCTGCTAGAYTTGTGCTTCATCAGGCTTCAAGAAGGGGGATTCCAAAGATGGGAAAGATTAGATGCAGGGGATGTTCCTGTCCTATAAACAGACTCTCAGCCTGCAAATGACCATTTAAAAAGAAGTAGGTCCTGTTGTGATAGAACAAGGGGTAATGGTTTTAAACTAAAAGAGGGTACATTCAGGCTAGATATAAGGAAGCAATTTTTTACTCTGAGGGTGGTGAAACACTGGAACAGGTTGCCCAGAGAGGTGGTGGATGCCCCATCCCTGGAAACATTCAAGATCAGGTTGGACAGGGTTCTGAGCAACCTGATCTAGTTGAAGACGTCCCTGCCCGTGGCAGGGGAGTTGGACTAGATGACCTTTAAAGGTCTCTTCCAACCCGAACTATTCTATGGTTCTAAYAGGAAAAGGAATCAGACCCAGACCGTCATTGACAAGAAGTCTCCAACTGAGTATGCAATTGCATTAACGTATGGAGTCAGACTGATGTACACACCACACACAATATGTACACATAAGTATATGTTCAAAGCCTTCCTCTCAAGGTCTAGCAAGTTTCTTGAAGCCCTTCTTTCACATTAGCTTCATTAAAGACTAAGTAGTAAGGGTGATCCATGTGAAACAGGATCCCTGAGGCCAAAGCTCTCTAAAGACTATATTCACTATTTGAAAACTGTTCTGTCAGAAAATTCCCACCACATTCTAGTTTTAATGTTTCAATAATTATAATGGCTGGTTCAAAAACACAGCAATCATTAGAAATAAATCCCACTGCATATGAACTGTAATCTGCAACGTTAAACTACCTGCAATTTGGATTTTTTTAAATAGGCTGTTGTGCTGGTTGTTTCAATTAAATCCACAGAAAATACATTAGATGTAATGATATAGCTCATGCAAAATACCTGCACTAAGTGCATTGAATTCTATGGGCTCTTATTATTTCAGTGAATGCATGATGAGATTTAGAGTTTATTCACTTATGAAGCTTACTTGAATGTAAACCTTCAGGCAGACATGTTTTCTCTTTAGTATTTGTAAGAGCTTGGCACTGTGGGACTTCTTATCACAAAAAAAGGTCATTGAGATCTACCATAATGCACGTATTTGTTGCTAATACAACTAGTACTATTGTTGCTAATACGACTAGTACTATTACGTGAATGTATGTATTTTACCCTACAACATGCAGAGGTTCTCTATCCTTTTTTATTGTCTAATTCTTATACTGAACCATGAGAGAAAGACAAGCCTTACAGCTTGGGTACATGATAGGGACTTAAAAATATATATATTTAAATGCCAGGCATTGTTACAGATTCTGCAGGTGAGGCTCAGCTAGCCACTTAACTGCCATGAATTGGATTTTAAAAAATGGTAAGGCTTCAGAAAAGGAGTTTTTATGTTTAATGGCATTTTCATATGTGCCACAGTTGTTAAAAGTATTACTTGCATTGATTTCAGTTTTGCAAATCCCATTAGGAAATATATGCATCTTTAGGAACCAAAATACTTTTGCTTTTGGACACCACTTAATGCAACGCTTAACCCTAAAAGCCACTGCTGTACCAGTTTATTTGAAGATCAGCCAATTTGGTTCAGAGAGAAATGGATATGTCATTGGTGCTGTTTGCACGTGAACGTGCATCTGCACAGAGGTCCTTCCACAGAAGGTGTGGAGGTTTTCATTAGAAGTGTTCATGCAAAATGGAGGTCAAGCTCTGCTTTCAGGCACACCACTGTCATTTTGGAGATTGAAAGGAATGGAATTATTTCACTGGTGTGAGAAAAGACTGTATTGTGTATATTTCCTGATGTATTGTCTTGATGTATTATTGAAGTGAAGGAAGGTGTTGATCTTATAACTTTCCTCAGCACAATAGGAAGACAATCCTGATTGTCTTTTCAGTCTGGTCCTATCCCTGAAAGTAGGTTCAGCTTCTTACAAATTTTGAATCATTGTCAATCCTTTCTTGAAGAGTAGATTGGGCTATCCCTCATTTTATGGTAATATTTGGCAGTTTTCTGTACAATTATACAGATACTTTGCAAGGTGGTTCAGAGTGACTGTCCATGCTTCCAAAATACATTTGTCACATTTCTCACCTAACATTGCTTTAAGTGAGAGCACGGTTTATTTGTGATCTCTAAGGAGAAAGTATCTAATGGAAAAACTTTGTAAGCTGAAAGACATTAAAAAATGTTCAACTATATTAGTGACTGCACACCAGTTTATTATATCTCTACTTTTCTGCCAAAGGCCAAGTTACCCAAGGGCACTTAATAAAAACAGATGATCTGAAGCTGACATTGCAGACAGACTTACTACCTTATCTCCAGGTTAATGTGATAGTATTGGCTAGTGCTTAAAATCATGCCTGACAACAATGTCAGTGAATCCTCTGCCAAGGCAATGAACAGGTTATACTTCAGTACCTTTTTCAGTATAACAACATGATTACTGAGAGATTTCCTACTCAGTTTAGGAAACCACACAGAATTGTAAAATGAAATTGTTGTCCCATAAAATGTCTAATAAAATATAATTTCCTAAGAAAAAATAAACGTTGAGCAGAACTACAATTAGTATTTCTAATATACTATCTGAATACTTCTCCAAATAGAAACTTCTCTCTGCCGTTCTTATGGAGTGATCATTGTCGTTTTCTTTTATGGGACTATGGAAGACCAGAGTTGCTTCTTTTTTGTAGGTGATAACAAACAATAGACAGACTCAGTCAGAAATGTCAGATTTTTCCTTTGTATCTATATGGGACTGAGGTCCTTTGTGATCTGATTTCCTAGTTCCCCGATTTTCTGATTTCTTAGTTAGGACTGTGACATATTAATATATTTATTGTGTGCCAACAGAGCATTGTGACTAGAATTCAACAGTAAGGTGGAAATGTTAAAAACAAACAAACAAAAAAAAACAACCCAATAAACTCAAGAATATTCAAGCTTCACTATGGAGAAATTATTTTTTTTTTTTCCAAGCTTGAAACTCAAAGAGTATATCAAAGATTTCGTTAGATTCTGCATTATGCCTGCTGCCGGTTGAACTATGCTGCACACACTACTGAATCACCACATGGAATACTGTGGTAGAGGCTTCTGTGTATTAAAGTAGATGATACAAGGCTAACCCTATTGTCACTCCTCTTTTCCCGTACAGACATATTTGTTTATTTTCTGAAAATGCAGTTGCTACAGCATCTTGATTATTTTTATGAGAATGAAGTTTAATAAATATTATGTTGTTTCTACCACCTACTCTTAAGGTTAAAAAACCAACATGAAACAGCCATACTTGACTATAATTAAAGGCAACCAAAGTCAAAGGTCCTTCTGATATATGTACAGAAAAGGAACAGTGTTATTGGTTCCCTTTCCACCTAGTATTTTTAAGTTAATTATTTTCCTTCTTATATTAAATCAATATAACAATGATTTTTATATTGTTGTTTCTTTCCTTCCCCAGATGTACATCCAGACAACAACACTTACTGTCTCCATGAGTTTAAGTGCTTCTGTGTCTCTGGGCATGCTCTACATGCCCAAGGTTTATATTATCATTTTTCATCCAGAGCAGAATGTTCAAAAACGGAAGCGGAGCTTCAAGGCTGTAGTGACAGCTGCCACAATGCAAAGCAAACTCACCCAAAAAGGAAATGACAGACCAAATGGCGAGGTCAAAACTGAACTGTGTGAAAGTCTTGAAACCAACAGTAAGTCATCTGTAGACTTTCCCATGGTCAAGAGTGGCAGCACTTCTTAATAGATGTACGTTCACAAGAATGCACTTTCTTTTAATAATAAACTTTATTCTTTTTGTTGCTTGTTCTGCATGAATCCAGAGATATGCCAGAATTCATGTACTGCTGAATGCAGGAATGCCTAGAGTTGCTTCAAACAAATTGTTTTTCACAGGAGGCTAGTAAAAACAACAAAAAAAGCACAAGCAGATTTTGGAAAGCCACATCTTTTTAAAATGATCTGTTTTAGATAGTGCTAATTTGGTGTGTTTTGCATTGCTGTGCCAGTCATGGTATGTCCTGACAGTTCATGAGGTGTATTTATGGTCATCATTGTATATTCAAAACTCAAAGGCTGTTGAAAAAAAAAAAAAATGAAAACAGTTAACATTGTTTTTATTTTGCAGTTAGATATGGAAGTGAAAATAATGCTTTTTACCTTTCCACCTTAACTTAATATTTGACTTATTCATTTATCACAACTTATGAATGCTAACACTTCCCAGAATAATGCTTCCCATCCAGGTTACTCATCKTGGTACAAAATCATGATAATTCATATACAGCTTAATCATTACATGTTCTGATATGTCATGGGTTAGTAATGGGAAAAAGTTCTTTCCCATGTCAGAAAAGTTCTTGAATCTTGCCACATCTCTAAATTGCTCTAGTATAGAAGAGAACAGAGGTTTTAGCTTCCATTCCACCACATGACATACAGTCTTGTAAACTGGACTTCACAATAATAATAATCAAATATGAGTAGAGCCAGTAACTTTACCCCCAGAGCTTAGTAGTAAAGGAGAATTGGTTTCTATTGAGGAGTTGTGGAGGTCACATGGGATGGACAGCAGCTGTAACAGTTAAAGACAAAATTTTAAGTCATTTTACTGCAGATGAGGGKTTTTTTWAAATTTTTATTACTTTTTGATGATGTTGACAGGAGATTGAATAGTATTATTTTGCTTGAGCACATTCAGACAGGTCAGTACCAAGTTTTCAGAAAAATATTGTACTTTTATTTCAGAAAAATGCAACCCCTCACTGAATTCAATCAGAGTTTGCCAGATTGAAGACTGTATAAAAACAGTCCATAACTTTACCATACTATAGTTGCTGATGCATGGAGGATACTGAGTGCAAACTAGTTCACTCCAAAAACTCATGACCCTTCAAAATGTGTAAATCTGCTAGACTGAGCTATGGGTTTATACAGCTTCAGATTATGACATAAGGACAAAAGGAGGAAGGCAATGAAATTCCTTGTGGATCAAATAATAGCATGGAAATATGAAGAACTCAGTAATTTATCAAATCTTCAGAAGTCACCAAAAGAAAATTCAGAAGGGAAAGAGAGGTGGATTTTGCGGAGTTAGCAAAATGATAAACTTCTGAGGAAAGGTCAAAGGAGAGATTCCACAGTAGGGTGAGAAACAGTGTTAATAAGAAAGTCTTGGGTATCTGATGTTTATCTACTGTACCTAATTAAGAAATGCTGTGTCTGCTATTCCTTAAACTCTGATTATGCATAATTCATGGAAACAGCTGCTATTGGAAGCAAGTCTGCTTCTCTCAAGTAGTGAGAGGTATGCAGGGTAATGCTTATTTACTGTGCTCTAAACATGATTTTAACAGTAGCACATCTATATAATTCTGAGCTCACTAGGAGTATATCCTGACTAGGCTTTGATCCAGGCATCATAATGTTTCATAGGCAAAAATTCAGAGTCAAGTTATTTGCACTCCAGAGAGCTGTCCTTATATAATTGAGCTCTTGGCCTCAAGATGGGTTTCTCTTTTCCCCAAAATTGTTCTGTACCATTTGGATTTTATCAGCTTCCCTCTTTTCTGCCAAAATAGTTATTGTCAAAACTTTTGGAGATTCCTGTGGATTATCAGTGCACAATGCTACATAAGTCCTTTTCACTAGGTTGATAGTAACAGCCTCTCAACATTGCAAAATTTCTTCTTGCACTGACTCTATGTGAGGTAGATCTCTCTTTTCAGTGATAGTATATGAAGCTGATCACAAAAAATCAGGCTATTCCTAGTATCCCAGAAGCGGGTAGTAAGTGTTTCCCAGAAGTGGGTAGTAAGTGTTTCCTACCATTTCACAAACACAAATACTGGTAATGATAATGATGCTCATAACTAGGTGAAAAATAARATGAGACAGTCAGGTAATTCCTTTTGCTTCCCATCCAGAGACAACTCTGCTCTGTCTGGTTCCTGTTCCATGYAACAGACTTTATTCCATGTTGTCCCCCACATGAATACAGTCATGGTTTTTTTGTGGAAATACATTCATATTCAGTGGAAAACAAATTGTATCTGGGAAACAGGATGAAAAAAAAATATCCAGGTGCAATTACAGAAGGCATAACAATGACAAGTACTTTAAATGCGTATAAGTCAGATCACAATAATAATTCTAAATTGCTTTAGATCCTCTTTTATTTTATTCTTTTTCTTTTTGTCTCATTCCAACAGCAATGTGGTAACTGGAGCTAGGAAAGAGTGTTCATTCCCAGAAATATTTTGAGCCACGTCTGTTACTTTTTCTGGCCATCTATGCTTGCCAAATGTGGTTCATGTTATTACTACGAAATGCTAACAGTCTTAAAGAGCAGGACACCAGCTGCTGAAGCTTTCAGATCCCCAAACAGGAACTGTAGGCTTATTACAGTGAACTATAAAGACACTTGCAGTATTTATCAAGTAAAAAACCATTGTTTGGAGATGAGATTAGATTTAATACATTTCCAACTACTATCTACACTAGCTTCCTGTGCTATCATTTTTCAAAGTAACAACACTCAGAACTCAATAGGATAATTTTTGTTTCTTGATCAGTCCTAGATTAATTCTGTCAAAACTATTTAAGTCTCAAATATACAACAAAGTTACAGCAAATTAACAAGTTACTCTAAATCAGCTGAGGTGTAGTAGCTACTTGTTTTTGTATTTTGAGCTTCTTGCAAATGTCCTCACATAATTCAGCTTACTGAGATGTGATAAATCCAATTATGTTACATCGCTGTGGGCTAAAAACATACACATGAAAAGTTATCATAGAACTCAGCTGATACAGGGTAATGTGGTAAGCTAGCTTGACCTGATCACGTATTTGAGCCTATTTTCAGGGCAAGGGAAAAAACCAAGCTCTGTTCCCTCCATCCTTTTGTTCCCAAGTGTGCAGAGTTTGCAGATGTGCATTTATTTGTTATTTCTTAGCTGGGAACAAAATCCTTTTATGCTCTAAGGAACTTAGTGCCATTTCAGCAGTCCTGCATTATTTTCAGAAGGAATTTAACAGGCCAAAGGAAAAATAGAATCCTCTCAGAAATCCAGCTGTGGGAGCATGGGAGAGTTCAGATGGGAGCAGTACATCTCATCTGAAAGATCTGAAAGACGTAAATGAGGCTATATTTGCTTCAAGTATCCCAATACATGCAAATAAAGCTATTTCATGCTGGTGCTGGAATACTGTGATTGATTATGTGAAAGACTTGCTTAGTGTATCAAAAGCAATCCTTTCATGAATTCCAGACACAAAGTACTGGAGCTACCTGTACAAGTGGAAGTAAGAAATATTAAGTTTTGCAGCTTCCTTTTGATTGATCATTCTTATATACACATTCTTAGGGAACAAAAATTATAGTGATATGTGAATTATAATGTTCTGGTTCTGTTGTGTCTTACAAAATGGCAAATGCAATATTAGAATCAAATTGCTCAGAAACACAAAGAAAACATGAAGAAAATGCAAGCAGCAAACTTAGTTGTTTATACTACCTAGTATTATTTTGCAGCAATTTTAGTGATCTTTGATTTAGTTTAATCTTTGGTGCAGGAGAGAGAAACTGTCATTTCTTGGTTTCTGTAGTCTGTTCTTCCCAAATCATTGGATTGTCTGKCTGGATTTAGCAGTTAGCATGAAGAATCCTTTTCCTATCTATCTATATCTCAGCTGTTCCCACCAGATTCTATATAGAAAAAAGAAATTGAAGGAAGGAAGGAAGGTATGGGAATAGAATTAAGATCTTTGAATCTATAAACCAGACAACTTTTGTGCCATCAAATTATTTTCATCCTGCCAGCTGCAGTCTTTACTATCATGAGCAGAACATGTCTGTAGCAGATGGAATATAAAATGTATTTRTTGCCAAATTCTTCTTTTTGCAGTATGACATAGACCTTATTATAGAGACAAAAAAGAGACTCAGTCCCCCAGCAGTCTGATTTGCCATGTACCCAACTGGTTTAAAATTAGGCAGCTGTCTGTGAGACCTGATGTCACCACTTCCCTCTTCCCACCACTACATTAACACAACAGTGGAGACTTGGGCCATATTTTTTACAGCAAAGGGATAAGATATAAGGGCTAGAAGCTGACACAAACTTCCACATAAGATTCACAGTTGTTCACTTTTACAATAGTAAAGGTGTTTAACTTTCTGAACATATTGCCTCATTCTGAACAAGGGGTATCAGCTTTGCCCAAAGGAAGAAATGATCAGCTCAACATCAACATAAGGAGACCATAATAGCATGGCAGCTCTAAAATACTGCCTAGGCTCTCATAAGCATTTCTGCTGGCTCACTTACATACAGATGCTTTGTGTCTGAAGGGTCTCCAGAGAATATGTGCTGTAGGCACTAGCTACTCAGTTTTGCTAACTTGGAGAGATGTTTCCCATGTTAGGCTTTGCTCCTTTCAAGGAACATAAGCCTCCTTCTAGATGGACAACCCACCACTAGCTGCAAAGTTGTCTTCAACCAGTAGAAGAGAGAGAAAAATCCAAGCTCTAAACTAAAAAACGTCTATACAGAAATCAGCCAAAATAATACCAGACAAATAGTATGTTGAAATTCTGTTACGGGTATGCTAAAACCACTCATCATTGTTCCTCTCTATTGACCTCTACTTCCCCAAGTTGTAAACAAAATAAGTTATCATCAAGAACGCAGAACTTGAGATCCAACTTACTCACCACTTATATACATGCTTAAACTTTCTTACTTTATTCCATGAACATGGGCCATGTTATTTGGAAATATAGTTGGACACCGTATGAGTTCAAATGCTAAATATGTTTGTTTTCTCCTGTCTTGAGTCTAAAAATCTTGAACTTTGTTTTTTGTTGTCGTTTGTTTTYGTTTTTTTTTATTTACAGCCTCCTCTACCAAGACAACTTATGTCAGTTACAACAATCAGGCAAACTGAGCAGGGATGAAATTCACTGGAAGACCTGCAGGATGGGATCTTGTAAACAAAGACATTACCACCACCAGAATTCAGTCTTGGAAATATCAGTAGCCTACATTCAAATCAATAGTCAGTCTCCTAAAGGACAAGGATTAAACAAGAGGCAAAAGGCAAAAAGAGACAGGGGAAGGAAAAGTCCAGTTTTATAACATAGAGACAGTGTCAAGTTTCTGAACTGTTCATTCACAAAAGGAAGCAAATCACAAAAGGAAAAAATGTTAGCTTGTGTAAAAAAATGCTGTTGAAATAAATCATGTCTGATGTTATATTTGTAAGTACTTTTTTGTGATTGTGACAATTTCCTTTCCTGTCCTTCATTGTTCAACTCGTAAAAGATGATGAGTTTGTTTCTTGTGACGGCTGACTGAATTAAGTCCTGGGTTATGCTAAAATAAATGCAATGGTCAACGCATGCTAATTTTTATACAAAATAATTTATTTCTAATAATAAAGGAATGTTTTGCAAATGTTGAGACTTGTTTTGTTACAGTTTTAAGGAAAAAAAGTCCTTACACTGTTGTCTATTGTTTGTTTAGAATGTGCAGTAAAGGTGGGTGTACAAATAAAATAATAATCATGGCATCAGAAGAATGCAGTGTAAACTCTAAGCATGTGTGTGTGTGTGTATGTATGCACGCGTGCGTGTATGTACGTGCATGCCTSCATGCATGTGTGTGTGTGTACCCTGCAGTGAGTGAATTTATTTGTTCAAAGCTTTGTGACTATATTTTCTAATGGAAGGATTTTTTTCCCCCTTTTCACCCTCAAAGTAAGTGCATTTTATATGTTTGTAAAGTGAAGGAGTCCTGACAGTAATTATTTTGTATGGTTGTACTATATTTTTGAACCTCCACTAATAAGTTTGATCCTTCTCATTTCTGGAACTTACAGTTTGTAAGACTTTATGACAGCTAGACTGGATTAAGCTGAAAGTCTATTCAGCCTAGTATCCTGTCTCTGACAGGGGAATGTAGCAGATGCTTATCTCAATAAAGGTGACTTTGAAATAACAGGAGAGAAATCAATGGAGAATTTGGAAAGCAGTAACCTAGTGGATATATGTACTATTGCCTTATTAACACTTACAAATCAAAGAAATAGATGTCCATCTACAATCTTCACATCTTCTAACTCCCACGTCAAATGATTGTGTGTGTGTTAGAAATGATTATGTAAAGAGAAAGAGAAATTCATATAGATATCTATCATGTTAATAAACCCCTCCAAAGAAGTTTAAAAAAGACAGCTAGGGACTTTCCACTTTGTTACTATACTATGAACGTGATGTTCAYAGAATCATAGAATAGTTCGGGTTGGAAGGGACCTTTAAAGGTCATCTAGTCCAACCCCCCTGCCATGGGCAGGGACATCTTCAACTAGATCAGGTTGCTCAGAGCCCCGTCCAACCTGACCTTGAATGTATCCAGGGATGGGGCATCTGCCACCTCTCTGGGCAACCTGTGAGCAGAGTTGATTTGATTAGATCAATGTTTTAACACAACAGACTTCCATGTCTAGGATGGATTTCCTAAGAGAGAAAGAGAGACAATCCGTTTTATCTGAAAACCAATGTTTTGCCACAGTTTCTTTTCAAGAAACCTTTGAAAAGTTGAGTTTTCAATCCACWACAAAAAAAGTTCCAAATACTTGGTCTGTAATATCTCTACATAATAACGTAAGCATAACTATATGCATTTGAAAAAGCAGTACATAGGAATTGCCTTTGAAACACATTTCATATACACATAAACATATTTTATATACACATAAAGATTAGTATATGATATATGAATATCTTCCAGTTTCACAGTAGTCCAAAGAAAAGGTTATTCTGAACAGATTTACCAAGACCAGTATATAATTTTTTTGGTTGAACAGTAGGGTAAAAATGAAATACAAATTATTCTGTGTATTTTCTATGTCATTCCGTCTGAAACATGGAGTATATTAAGCCTATGAGTCTCACTGGTATTAATGTAACTCRTCAGATAAATGAGCACACAGTATGAATTACGGAATGAACTGGGCGTTTTCAAAATACAACAGAACAGCACTGGTCTACAGGTTTCACTTATATAGAGTAGTTATGTGCAGTTTATGCATTTGCATAGAATGGTGCATATCTATCTCCTGTAACTGTGATTAAAAGCACGTTTTTCTCTTGTATCCTTCTATAGCTATGGAAGACCAATGCATTTTATTTCTGAATGAAATGTTGACTTTGTTCTCTTCAGCTTAGGAGACTTCTTCCTGTACAGACAATAGCAGTGCCAAAGATTTTTTTCTAGMGACCTGATTTGTGAGTTCTGCCTCCAACACTGTGTCTTCAGGTAACTTTAAGTCCCATTTGTCCAATAGATCGTGCATCAGCTCTACAAGTCCTAACTTCTAGGTTAGGTGACCCCACCTGAGCCCTACTTGGGGGATTATTGATTAAGAGACTGCAGTCTACAGCCTCTAACCAAGACTGATGTACCTTTTTCAGCATCATCATTGAACACATACAGTTCAGATGAAGGAATTAAATATTTTTCAATGATTGATTCTAATTAGGTTGAGTGGCCTTTTTTTCAGCTTATTGGGCCTTTGTCTCCAGTTTAGCTATTATAATAAAAAGMAACTTCCTAAAAAAAAAGAATTACTATAAAGAAAGAACCAGAGAATTGTATAGTACAGTTGAAGGAAAAATTGCTATAATTTTGCAACCTGAGTATAAAAAAGGATGAACTTTAGAAAAATTGCTTCCACTGTTCTTTACTTTTTATATTACATGGTCCATTTTTATGAAAAGATTGGGGGAATTCAGTCAGCAATAAGAAAAGAGATCCCCACAGAGTCTGTTGTTGTTATGTCTTTGAATACTCATACAGCTGCTGCATTTTTCTTCTCTCTCTATGAAATAGCCATCACTTAATCTTTCTATACAGAAAACTCACTGTTTGGTTTTTTTTTTTAGGGTTTTTTTTTTTTTTTTTTTTTTTTTTTTTTTTTTTTTTTTTTTTTTTTTTTTTTTTTTTTTTAGCAACCTCTGTTTCTACCTTGTTCTGCTCTTTATCTTATAACATTGACATTCATGAAGCTACAGTTAAACCATTATCAACATTTCCATTATGAATGATATTATCGAACACACACAAAGATTCTGCAGGTTGAAACTTGGCATGTATTATCTTAGTGTATATGCAAAAGAATGTAAATGGAAAAATAGAATTATTTAGGTAAGTTAAAATGAAAACTTTACAAACAAAATAAAGTTCCGAGGCAGATGTAATCAGAAGGTGGTAACAATTCAAAAACTGAAATTTGGCTGATGATTGTAATACAGTATGTTCTAGTTACATACAATACAATTAGAAAAATTGAAGGAAAAATTATAGGAAAGAACCATACAAAAAAATAAATGTTCAGTATCCATTTTCACATACCTTTTCACTCTCTTCTCTTCAAAGTATATTTTGAGGGCCTGTGGCCCTAATGTAAAAACCATTCGAGTTAAAGAAGGTCTTTCCTTTAATTTAGCAGATTTGAGATCAGGCATCAGATGATTTATCATTAAATTAAACTATAGTTTTTTTAAACTATTAGCTTTGCATAAATGGCTGTCAGTGAAAACTACATTACTTATATATAAATTTTTAACTGTATTTCAATTGATAATTATAACCCTTAAAATGCTTTATGCATACAAGTAACTATGGTGTATAAATCACTCACATGTTTATAAAAAAATCTGTGCAAATTAGGTTTTATGAATTAAATGGTGTTTTGGGACCGTTAAGCCAGATCTTCTGTTGGCCTGACTTTAAGACACAGGGCACTCTTAAATCACCTAGTCTTCACTGGTATCTGAAAGTGCACAGCAACTAGAGCTACAGAGGATCATTTTAACCTGAGATTGTTGAGGGGAAAAGAACCAAATGGTGAAATCATTAGAGTAATATAGACTATGATAGATAACTGTCTTGAGGACTGATTGAAGTTAAACACCTCGGTACCTAAAAGGATCTAGATCTCGGAGCTTTCAATTTATAAACAAGGAATTAGTGAAGGTCTTGAACTGACCTGCAGCCTTAGTTCTGCAAACTTTCATTGCCTCACTTCACAAATGTGAGCAGTTCCTTGCAGAAAAATTAAAATGCATACAGATCAAAGCCTGCGTTGGTGCCTCTAGCTTGCAGACAGGTGACAGGGTGAGATCCCCTGTCAATGGTGCTGTCTTCCAATAGAGACGCTGTCCCAACATATAAATCTAGTGCATACTAGTTTTAGTATACTTTGGCAAGATTTACTCTCTTCTATCAACCATACACATCCACAGACCCCAAAGATATAGTGTATGCTAAAGATTTGATCCAAAGTCAAGTGAAGTTCACAGGAGTCTTTTAGTAGACTTACTTAGTCAGAACCACCCAGAGGGACTGGATGATTCTACTTATTTCTAGTCCAGACTGAAACCTGAAACCATCCAATGACTTATAAATCAGATGGGCAATACACAATGTCAAAATACATTTCAACCTAATTTTTACCCAGAAGAAGCTACCGTTGTTATGAATGAGGTCCCAGTGGCAAGACCAAAAGATGTTTCCTAAAAGCACAATGACTGAAGTATTACACTAATGAAAGCCTGCAGGGTATGGCTTATGCAYGTTAGTGAGACAGTGTCTGAAAATGTGATTATCCAAGTTTTGTTAAACAAGGGGTTTGCCTCAAGTATTTTCAGTCCACTCAGATTTCACAGTAATTCAGTAGCTGAGATCTTGAAGTTTAATAACTAAACTTTTGTATAGGCACAGTAACATTTTTTTCATCTAAAACTATAAAAAAACTTATTATACAAACTCGGGGTTTAGTTCAGGAGAAGCAGACTACAGTTTTAAAATTGTTATTACTGGTCATTTATGTGTGAGTATGGTGAAGCAACTCCATCAGGACACACAACTTTGTTTTACTGAGATAAGGAACAGGTCCTTAATGTTGTTTTGTGACTACAGGATAGATACAATGAGATCTGAATGACTTTATGTATCAGGTCAATGAACCAGAAATTAAATGGAATTTATAGACAATACTTTAACTGTTCTATAGAAAGACTAATGGGCCACTTCRTCAAAAATCCCCTTTTCAAGATATGCCTAAGTAGCAATTTCCACAGCAAGGTTTTTAACTAATAGTACTAGCTCTCTTCCAATGAATAGATAATTTTTATTACTAACCAAGGAAAGAAATGAAGGAAAGCATTCCTAACAGATCCAGTTTGTAAATGTATTGTATTGGAATACAACTTCCTCATTTATGCATCTACTTAAAGGCAGAATGTGAAATCAGAAGACATAGCATGGTGGATGGATAAAGAGAAAATGTCCCTCTTGCAGCATTCTTTTCTAATGCTTTGGTCTGAAAATGCACATGAATGATCCAGCATATTTCACCATCACATCAGCCATTACATAAAATGATAGCTTATCACTGTGCTTTCAAATAGCTTATGTGCCATCTGGTATAATTAAGAAATTACATATGGATCTACATATTCTTGTTAAATTTTAAAGAGCAAAATTCAATGACAGAAGGGGTAAGCATTACTTTTCCTAGTTTCAGAGGTATCTAATCTAATGGCACCTTTAGCACTTGTGGTACTGCAATTGTTTGCATCGAGAAAACACCATTTCATATTTTACATGCATGTTTCGTTTGCTGTGGATGATTACCTCCTGCAATCTAATTGTGAAATTGTCTTTTCTCAGCAAGAAGTCATTTCTTTCTGACTTGAATAGCTGAAGTTTCAATAGCTAATAGGAGAGCAAAATATATGTATCACTAATCCTTATTACGTTTCCTGGGAAAGTAAATGGTTGTGATTAATGGAATACAGCAAATAAAAGAAGGAATAGATCTTATCTGTGGACTGCATCCTATACTTCTGAATATATGTAAGTTGTATTGTCTCCTTTTAGCTTCTTACTTGGTTTAAATTTACCAGTAAAATCATGAGAATGGCAAAATACATTTGGTGGAAATAATCTGTTGCATCTATGCCATGAAAACAAGCTGGCTGGTGTGAAAGACATACTTAGCTGGAAGAATTTTGGTTATGATAACTTAAAGGAAATTGGAAAACTCAATAATGATTCTATTAAAAAAAAWTTGTCAGGAAATGAACTGCAAATTAGGGTTGTGTTAAACTTGTTTCAGTAATAGTCCTATGAGGATTTTCAAAGTTTRTCTGTAAAAGGTCACTGTAGTATCCTTTGTACATTTCATGAATGTTGATAACTGTAAAGTCTTCCATCACATTGAAACACTAAACTAATGGAGAGCAATAGTTTTTCTTGTTTGGCATTATAGTATGACAGCAGGTGGTTAGCTCCCAGGAACTTACTATTTTCAATGGTATAGCAGCAGGGAAGAAAATAGAAAACAGCAGTGTCCCCCCGAGCTAAAGCAATGTTAGAAGTACAGTAAGATGCACAATATTCTGAACGGCAAAGAAAGCTTTTGTTTGTATTACACAAATGACTTGTCTCTCAGTAGAAGTGGAACAATACGACATGCAGAGGAGTATGGACATGAAAGAAAAAAGAAAGAGCAGTGACAGAACCACAGTACCTGAAACTCTACTGGAAGCAGCAGAAAATGTTGGAAAGTTCCACTGTCAAAGAACCGTGTCAGCTCCAAAGAGTCCATGCTGACCTCTGTCAAGGGCACACGCCATCCCCAGAGTGTGTGTTAATCTTACATACTCCACAGAACTGCAGCAAGCAAACGTGACAAAATAATCAATGGGAGCCATCAGAGCTAATGTTGGATGAGGTAGCAAATAAGAACATAGACTCATTTTTCTTTGAAATTCAAGAAAATATTATGATGGTGTCCGAGGAATACACACGACTTCTGCAAAGACCTGCAAATACAAATATTTTAACATTTTATTCACAAGGTGTAGGCTGGGATCAAAGGTTGCAACATATCTTTTAATATAGCACCTGTCTTTCTGCAAATGAATTAGCTCATTCTCTTTTGTCAATGACTAATTCTGTGCTGGGATTTCAGAAAATCTCTGGAGCCTTCCTGGCCCATCAGATCCTAGTCTGAGAGGGAGCTGAAAATTGCTTTCCAAAATAAAAGGAAAGTTTCCCTGTTAAATTGAAATTTTCTCACTTAAAATTGTCATTTTGTGGGACATGTTATATTTAACAAAAGTAACTCTAAATTTCCAGCTCACCAGTATATTAAACATAGTCAACTGAGTATGTCTGATAGCTTTAACTACTCTCTGTTAGAAGGTGTTGGTTTTTTTCTTTATTAGTCAGATGTAGAAGAAACACACACCTAGAAGCACATACAATGGCCAATACAAGCATTACAGTGTGTCCTGTTCCATGGTGTCATCTAATATCTACAACACTGCAAGTGCACTAACTTCATCCTGATCCCAAAGGAAGAAAAACATAAATTGCATTGCCAGTATCAGTTCCTGTTTCATGCAAATGTACCTTGGAGGCTCTTTGAACAAGTGATAAGACAAAGTTTAGTATTGTTCTGCAAAATTTTTCTGCAAGATTGATGTCATTAAAAATCGCTACGTGCAATGCTAGTTTCAAAGCCTTATTGCTTCCTGTTTACCTGATACAGCATATGCTCTGTTTCTGGGAGGTTACTCTACTTCCCAAGTTAGCTGCAGTGTCCTTACTGTCTTTGTGTTCATTGATGGTCAATATCGAATAAGTATGACCTTTCAGAAAATAAACTGGTTTTATTTCATTTACAGATTTTCTTTTTCCTAGTCTTGCTAGAGTGTTGATGAACTTTGCAATAGAAATGTTTTGATTTATGACTGATCACCATCTTTCTTCAATACAGCTTCTGGTAGTTCTCTTGTACTCCCTTTAGAGCTTTTTATCCAAGTACTGGCTTTAGTATCATGGAAGGAAACATATCAGTGGAGTAAATCCATGGCAACAACAGTCAAATATGAGGAATAACAGGGTGAAAAGTGCTTAAAGAAGGTAAAATAACTCCAGAAAACATTCCTGGTTAGAGACATGACTGCTTTCTTCTGAGCAACTGAAGAATCATACATAAAGACAGTTTCCACAGGCTGCTGCTGGAAGTCTGCCTCAGTGGCTTACTGTTTTCTTAGAAAATCTCAACAACTGGATTAGCCTTTGAACGCTACCCGTATTCTTTTTTTTTTTTTTTTAATGGAATTTTAATAAAATCTCAAAAAGATAAAGCAAGAGAGAGTGCACAGGTGAAAATGAATGCTGGAGATGCATATGATATATTCAACTGCCTTAATAAAATCTCAAAAAGATAAAGCAAGAGAGAGTGCACAGGTGAAAATGAATGTTGGAGGTGCATATGATATATTGAACTGCCAAACTTTTGGGGACTCGCCTGTTACAAGAATATGAAATCTTCATTGGAGATAAACCTATCCATACTTCTATTTACTTATCTATTTCTTTACATATCTGACATATTGCAGACTGTAAAGCGTGAACCTCAATATTGTTTGCCTGCTGTGTTTAACTCAAATGTGCAGTTCTCACTGTGTGCATAATTTAGAGATGATACAGAGTTGTAAATGTAACTGTATCCATATATTCTGCTCTGGCTCCCCATAGTTTTTCATCACAAGTGATAGACATTTCTAAAAACAATATGCTGTTTATTTCTTCATTTCTATAGTTCATACACTTATCTGAAAATGCAGAACAAGTTGCAATCATTTTGATATACAGAGGTTATAATTTCTTGTGAGAGTTTTCATCTGTTCCCACTGTCTCCAGTGTGACACTGAACAAGGAATGACAGAAAGATTAGTTTTATATGAAATTCAGGGTATTTTTCACTGAATGACAGCTATGAAGTGCACAATTTGCAAGATAAAATAACAAAAATGTGATTATTTCAAATGCCAGACTGATGGTACTTTATAAATTATTGCCTAAAGCATTGAAAGTTTAGGACAGATGCCTTGAAGGTGTGTTCTAGAGAGAGTTTCAAATGATGATGTTTCAGAACCTATTTCTTCACTTAAGAAAAATGAACTGTTACTTCAAGAAACAGACCACATATAAAACCAGAAAAGAAAGAAACAACAGCATAAATATTAGAGGTGAAAGAAAGGAACCATTTGTTTTCTCAGAAAGTCTGATTAATTCAGTGCATTTTATAGTTATGTATATTGCTTTGCCAAGAAAACAGAAATGAGACAGTACAGGTAATATGCTCACAAAAAAGTAATCACACCATGCTATCTGGTTGTTCTACATACAGAGGGGTGCTACACATACTTAAAGTCTCTAGTATGGTACTATGACTTCCTCCAGGTATTTTTTTCTTGAAAGAACCATGTTCATGACCCTCTTGTAATAAGCCTCCTTAAAACACATCATGCTTTGCTTTCAAAAACGAAGAGGATCAGTCGAGCATAGGCAGAAGGTCTCTTTTTAATGAGTCCTCTGTGTCCGTTTAAGGAAAGTAAAACYGTCCTAGGCAGGTGCTTGCACATTTTCCACCACTGGATCCTACTGCGTACCTCTTAGGCACCTGACACAGCTCCTGACCTACGTTTGATGAGGTTGCGCTTGAAAGCCAGGCTTTCCCTAAGCAGCACTAATGACAGCAGAATGTTTTTTGTGGTAGGAAAACATCACCTGAACTATTTCCCATCTGGGTAAATTTCCCATAGATCTGAAGTCAGGGATCAAAGCAAGGCCTTTTCTGGAGAGCAGAAGTGTAATGTCAGCTTTCCTGCCTGGTATGGGAGGGTTGAGCTGCCAGCTGCCAGGGCCAAAGGCCTGGTGTGCTACTGATGCAAATGAGACTCAGCTCTCTGGTGTGGGCAAGCAATACAGCTCATCCAAAAAACATTTGCATAACGTGGGACTTGCACACATCCTGACCCAGGATGTAGATGTTACTGTTTATCCAGTAAAGTGACAATAACGGGTCAGTAACGGATCGTGGGTTTTGTTTCTTTCAGTTAGATTGTGAAATTTCCAATAGATAAAGCCCCTCCAACCACATGGCGGGGTTTATGAAGTTGATTTTACAATAAATGATCTCACAGTTGCTTGGAGATGCTGAACTGAAGAGACTGGTATCAGGTCATTTTCAAGGATCCACAACGTCTTTACTCATACCTGTTTTCCACTGAAAGCTAAATTTGATACCAGTCAGATATGTAATACACAGCCAGCATTACAAATTTTACATTGCCTTTTGGGTAAACTGAGTCAGACTCTCAGAAAGAAAGACAGAAAGGCAGAAAAGGAGGTTGACTGACATACCAGGTATCCCTGTTTTCTATTCAGGTATAAAATGCAAATAGCAATGTCCTGACATGTAAAGAGATCAGAGTATTCAGTCAGCCAGATCTTTGCTGAGCAATCAAATGAGTCTACAAAGGTACTATTCCTGCACCAAAAAAAAGTGGAAAGTCTCCTGCATTAACATAGAACAAGTTATCCAACATTCTGTGAAAATACGTAATTAGAATATCCTAAAAAGAATTGCTGGCTGTTGGCATTTTGTACATGATAATTTCTATATTTTAGTTAAAATACTGCTGAACCTGATGAATATTTTAATCACAATAAAATAACCACATTTTTTTCTACTATAGTTCTACTCCTTATTTACAAACTTTTAGCTTATGACAGCTAGTGGCAGTACTGACTGACACTAACAGAAGACCAGGACATGGGCAGAAGTGGATCCATGTGAAGCTGACAAACTTCAGGCAGATACTCCTCTGTATGTAAGGATCAAGTAAYATCAGCATGTGCAAGTGAGCCCTCAGAGACCTACAGCAAAAGATCAGTTTAGGAATATCAGAAGCTGGTGCTTGCTTTCTATATGAGAGTCTCCATYAGCACTTCAAAATGTTTGGTTCCGGCAACAAGTCCCCATCTGCATGCTCAGAAGCTGGCCAAAGAACATAAATCCATATGATCTGTTCTACAAAATACAGTCTATGAGGAGAAGTTTAATAGGCGCATCAAATGCAGCATGTGCTRTTCATACCATTTAAATACAATGTCATTTATCTTTTTGACCAAGGTGCTCATGGGTGGAATGTAGCAGGATGATATATTCTAATTATTACTGTTCAAGAATTTGCAAGCTGTGTAAGAACATTAATCTGTATTTCATCAGCAGTATCTGAAGAAGGTACTTGGGCTCACAGAAGGTATATCTAGRGGAGCACAACTGGTGAGTCATCCTTAAAGATAATGGTAGCAGTATTGAGACACTCAGATCATTTGTCATTATTCAGCACTTCCGTAATGTGTCAATTTTGATTCACTTTTTGAGGATAATCTGGGATTTTACTTGTTTTTGGAAACATTCTTCCATTCTCCAAACTACTGGTTAAACCACTAGCCTGCAACTGGACACACCCAGTTTGAAAAGCTCCCTGTGTGYGTAATTCACAGAAAACAGGAAGGAAGTGATTGGCAAAAATCAGCTCCATTCTGTAACACTGCTATCCACTTAGCTTGCCTGTGATCAGAAACTATGAGAGAACCCAGGACTAAAGAATTTCTCAAATGAAATACTATACTGTTGGTCTAGAGCTGAACATAATTTTCTTTCTTTGAAAACACTTGAAAGATGCTGACTGGGATTTCCCAGTGGAATGAAAAACTGAAAATGTGAAAAGTTGCCATAGGACAGAATTGATATTCCCTCACACAGCACACGTGCAAAAAAATTGTTGGTACCTTATACAGGCCAAATAAATTTGTTGTTTGGTTTTTTAATCTCTCCCAGACAGAATTAGCAGGTTACTTGAACACTTAAAATGATAAGTCTTGCAGCCTGGTAATTTTTTGACGGAAATGTGTAGGTGAAATTGTGGGAGTGATTTGGCTAGCAGGCTTCAAGTGTCAGTAATCGCTTGTCAATGTTAATGATACAGCTCTGAGTGGCTACACAGTTTCAACAAAGTCACGTTATGGGTAAAATGAGCATGGTTCTGTTTCTTCCTCTCATAGGACTCTTTTACATTAGCAGCATCTCTGTGGATGGTGATCTTAGGGGTATATCAGCTTGCTATGAAATCTTCATCATTTCCTACTGACTAGGCAGCAAATTTAGACACTTATGCTAGGAGTTTTCTTAACTAGAAACATAGCATTGAAGTGCAAATTAGGGGCACTGGACATTCTGGTATGTGGACTGGATCCCTCTGAATAGGAATCATATTTCTGTTTGTAGCAGCATTTCAGTCTCTAAACACATGATTATTCTTAATGTCACTTTAACCAGCAGGACCAAAAAGCACTACACTGGCCTTTTCAAGATATTAATATTTCATTTATATTCCATTAGCAGAATTTAATAAAATTAAATTGTGGTGCCATTTCCACACACTTAATGTATTCTGAACAGTTTTTGCAGTGACAGTTTCCTTGATGAGTTTATGTCCTTCGCTTGATAACTTTCTTTCAATAGATCTACATGATAGGATTCTGTACTATAATGCTATAGGTTCTGCCTTTGTTAAACTTTCATCACCAATATGAATAAAATGACTTTAAAAAAAAAAAAAAAA